>JBDFRD010087613.1:0-12735 GCA_039654405.1 Bullina lineata
GCTCCTTGTTTTGTTGTTGAGTTTACTGGTTGCCATGGTAACGGTGGCCATATTGGATTTTGTATCATATTTTTAAATTGCTAAAACTCAAAACTTTTTCATTGAAATTCAGTTATATTTGTCCAGTAGGTACAAAATAAGTGTAGAATTATTGTGTCTGAGAATTTTTTCAATATCTGTCTTGGTTTGTCTTTGTGTATTTATACGAGATAGCTTCATTTGATTGTGTTTGCTACTTTGCATTTTTCAGCTTCCCCACAGCTTTAATTCACTTTTTGCATTTATTGAGAAGAAAATGTTGTTTAAAAAGTCAGAGTGAAGGAGAAACTGTAGTAAACATGTCAGAGTGTAGGAGAAACTGTAGTGAACATGTTAGAATAAGGAGAAGATGTAGTGAACATATCAGAATGAAGGAGAAGATGTAGTGAACATGTCAGAGTGAAGGAGAAACTGTAGTGAACATATCAGAGTGAAGGAGAAACTGTAGTGAACATGTCAGAGTGAAGGAGAAACTGTAGTGAACATGTCAGAATGAAGGAGAAGGTGTAGTGAACATGTGAAAATGAAGGAGAAGGTGTAGTGAACATGTCAGAATGAAGGAGAAGGTGTAGTGAACATGTCAGAGTGAAGGAGAAGGTGTAGTGAACATGTCAGAGTGAAACAGAGGCTGCAGTCAAAATGTCAGAATGAAACTTTTGTGCCAATGTAAGATTGTAGAAGCTATGAAAATACCATGCTTCTTCTTCCTATTCCTCTGCCACTAACCCACATGAAGTCCTGACCACAAGTGTTTTTCAGCCAATAATATCACTTTACACCAATTTTCCTCTCCTCACAATCACCCAGGCAAAATTGAGCATAACCATATTCTGCTTTGCAAGTAAACTAAGGCAGACTAGTGTCCTGTCTACGAACTGATTCTACTTCACAGTATTAAATTAATGATAAACCCTCGCTTTTTATGCCTTGAAGAAACAGGTTTTTTTTTCACTGATTGATATCAAGAAGAAAAATAAAAGCTCATTCTTACAAACTCCAGTTCTCGCTGATTAAGGTTCTTTCTGAAGGAGAGTAGACCCATAAAACACAGCGTCCACCAAGTCTCTTGGATCTTAAAGACATACTTCCTTCTGTAGGCTAAAAGCTTCAAGATGGGCTTAGGCACCTGGATCAGGGGGTAGTTTCTTCTAAAGGGATCATCCAGCATCTCCTGTAGGCCTTGCACCTGAAAAGCAGTTTCACATGCTGATTGAGTGCAAGGATTGCAAATTAAGTTCACCCTCATCAACTTGACAATGCTTTTTTGACCCAGCATAATGCAAATGAGAAGCAATGAGTTCATGAGGAAAATTTACATGTCAAAAATGTACTAAGTAAAGTCATTGATTAAATGAGAATCAGATGAGATATTAACCGTTGTCTGGTAGTATCAACTTTCATAACAAAGTGTTTGGCCACATTTAAATAACCTATCACAAATGACTAATCACGATCAAGCTATACATTCGAATACTACAATTTGCACTTTTTTTTTACTGAAAATCTGTCAGCTATGTTCATGTGAACTTATTCACTTTACACGATAGTCTAGCCCCCCAGTGGAAGAGAAAGTTTACCTTCCAGGAAATTTGCACCACATGACAGAAGATAGTGAGAGGCATGTGGAACACCAAATCACCCAACACACACATGCCTGGCCGTTGCAGGTCTTTGAAGAACTGGCCTGAAACATACACCATAGACATGAAGATGAGATGATATCAATAACGCCTCATACATTACTGATAAAAACTATTGCAAATAATTACATGCAACACCTTTTTAAATAGCGACAAGCATTTTGGTACTTTGATGGTCATGTTGGACACAATGGTGGGCACATTGATAGTCCCATTTCTAAGTATGTTAATAGGTATGTTTGTGAGCACAAGGGAAGACATAATATGGTGTAAATGGTGGTAGGCAAATTAGTTTGCCCATGAGTAGACACATTGGAGAGCAATTCTACTGGTGGGCATCTTCATGGACAAAGTGATGGGCATGTCATACAATGGTAGAGGCTGAATTAACCTTCCTAAAAAACGCTTGAAAAATATCATGGACCAAGGTAGGATTTTTTTCAGTGGTACAGTTGGAAATGGAAGTGTTTGCAAAGATAGAAACTTTGGATTTCCAGCAGAAAATGTAAATTAGTCTAAGAAGAGGGTACAGCATGTAGTCTTTCCACAAAATATAATCTACAAGTCTCTGCTAGACAAAGAAATAAGTGATCTCTGGCCCCTTAACCTTCTTTTACAGTTTAGGTAGTGACCTACTTTCCCCTTTTGACTGTAATCATGGCGGGCAAACCTCCTTCATTTTACCACAGTTCGTATTCACATAAAAGACTGTAGAACAAGTACATCAAAATAGATCTTTTTTTTAAATATAAACACAAGTTCAGTCACTTATTTGTGCAGAGTGATGACTAGTCTTTGTTTTTGTGGATGAAGTACAGATAATATACAAAAACAGTTTGCAACAAGATTTATGAAGAGGAGACAGAGAATACACACTAAAGAAACTTTTCTTTGCTTTCAAATGTTGATAGTAAAATCAAGTAAGGTGTACAAAAGTGTTGAAAGGCAATTGAATGCCACACACGTGTTACACGGGCACAGTCTCTAAGATAAGTGAGAGGTAGAACTCATGAAGCCAAACTACAGGATGTTACATTATGCACATGGACAATAAGGACAAACGAAGGAAAACTTCAGTTTTCCATCAGACTCGGTTTTGGGCATCTCTCTTCAGCTTTGACTATGGCATGCCAGCATTCTTGATTTCTGCCTCAACACTTCTTCGCAATGTCTGTTTGGGTCGTCCCACTTTCCGCTTTCTCTGTGAATTCCACTCAAGACTTTGTCGAGGGATGTTTGTTTCAGGCCTCCTCAAATTGGGGCCAATCCAACCCCACTTTCTTCTCTTGATTTGGGTCTTATTGGAGTTTGTTCTGTGTGTCTCCACAGCTCTTTGTTTGCTATTATCTGGGGCCATCTGATCTTAAGTATGTGCTTCAGGCATCTGTATAAATGTCTACAGCTTTTGAGTGTTAGTCCTGGTCGTTCTCCGTGTTTCTGACCCATACAGCAGGACGGACTTCACATTTGTATTAAATATTCTTATTTTATTGTGAAGTGAAAGGGCTGAAGAAGCCCAGATTGGTCTGAGTGTGTTGAAGGTAAATCTTGCTTTGTTTGTGCGGCTTTTTATGTCCTCATCAGCCCCACCATCTTTGTCAACCACAATGCCAAGATAGGTGAACTTGTTTGCCTCTTTTATATTCTTTCCTTTTGGGTGGAGAGGGGTTGCTTGTTGTTCATTTATCCTCATTGTTTCTGTTTTCTGGATGTTGATTTGTAAGCCTGTCTTTGCTGCTTCCTCTGCTAGTCTCGTAAGCTTGGTTTGTGCATCTTGATATCAGTGTGATAAGAGGCAGATGTTGTCGGCGAAGTCCAAATCTTCTAGATGCTTGGTGAAGTTCCATTGTATGCCAGTTCTTCTACCTGATGTCGAAGCTCGCATCACCCAGTCTATGACTAGTAAGAAGATTTTTGGAGACAGTGGGCATTCTTGTCGCACACTAGTTTCTATATTGAAGGCTCTGTGAGCTTTCCATTATGTACGACCTGGCACTAGGTCAGAACAATCCATCATTTATTGGTGAAGGTCCTTGTTGATTAGAACGAATAAAAGGCCCTGATACAGCAGGTATTGTAAAAAAAATACATTTCAACACATCAGGTTTTTAATCCAACATCGCATTTCAATGCATTGGTCACTAGTGGTAATTACTGGAAACGGTGGATCAGTAAAGAGAGGATTAAAGGGTAAAACTACAAAAAATCTCAAGCCATTTCATTTGTTTACAGTGAAACAGATGAAACTAAATAAGTGATGAAACAGTTTCATCCCAAGGATTTCTTCGTTAATGATGAGCACATTTGGGAGGCTAGTCATTATTATTTAGTGTGGAAAAGTGGTCAGGCTTATTGTATTCTCTTGAACTTACTGTTGTGTTTCTTCAAAGGAGGTAAAAATCGTCTCCAGTCATTAGTATCCAGGTATACAATTGGCTTGTTATCTTCTTCATTCTGAAAAATATGTAAAATAAATAAAAAATATGCTAAAACATATTATAAGAATCAAATGATGCTTGTAGAATCAAGGCCATGGCTTTCATTCTTAGAATTTTTCTTTGAAAAATGGACCTTGCTGAGGATTACTTTTTGTCTGATGATATCACCATTATCTAGTAAGTTGAAAATAATTAAAGTTCTACATAAATTGTTGCTATTTGTGTGTTCTGTTTGTTGTTGTTGTTTGCATAGAATCTATGCTTTTTGTGCAATTTTTGGGTCTACCTGCCTGTCATGGGGGTGTCTCCGAACTTACAGATACCTACAACTAAAATGATAAGTATTTATGTGAGTAATTTACAGCCACTACGCAAACTACACAGAAACAAAGTTATTCATGAATGTTCTCTTCAGTATTCAATTAAATCTAGCAAGAAAACAAAAGAGGTATGTATGGATATTCTTGTAGGTCTATAGGATTGTGTTGGAACCTTTCATACCTCATGTACCCTTATGTACCATTATCAAGAGGCATTCATCAGTCCATGTACCTTAAATATACCTTTTACAGAAAAATCTCTATTAACAGTCATAAATATCAAGCATTTGTAATATTATTGCTTTATGCTTTCTTTTACAAATTACTTAAAATGTCTGACTTTTACTGGGTCATGCAGTTGTTTTACAAGTAAAGTAAAATTAGGGCTGACTACACATGAAATAGCGAGTAACTGTGGATAATTAGAATCAGTTCATTCATAATATTTGCTTGAAGATGCTACAGTCTTTCCAATAGTTTTTTTGATTCGCAAATTCTATAAGATGGAGACACCAGGCAAGAACTTTTTTTAAACAAATATCATAAAAAATTCTCCATTTTACAAACTAGTGGCATGGAATAAATGCAAAAAGAAAACTCGGCTTTGTTCAGGCCTTGTTCTTTCCATGCCCAAAGAACTGATGAGACACAAGAAGCTACTAACCTGAAGCAACGACTGCGTCTTATCAAGTGTCTTATCACCACGATAGTCATACAGCAGGTAGAACATGTATTCATGCAGGAGTTGAGCACGGGAAAACTTGGGGCCAGATTCATACTGAGCCTGGCCAACCTGGAACACAAACTCTCACTTGGACACCTATCTTAGAAACTAGCAGTGCTACATTACATTGTCATCAAGTATCAGGACAGTCTTACTGCTTCTAGATCCAACATTAATTTATTTTTCTGATTTTATGAAACAAATATACCTTCTGTGAACTGAATCTTCATTAGCACTCAAGATGCATTGGTCTGTTTTAGTATTAAGACTTTATAAGGCACAAATAGACCAGTTGGTCGATTTGGGGATTTTACTTTGTCATCTGATCTTTTATATAACAGTATGCTTTCTCAAATTCTTATTCATAATTCTGAAATTACAAGTTTAATGTGCCCACCTTCATCCGTTACTGTATACTTTCTTAATTTTAATCACCATTTTCTCAAACAGTTTTGAGGCTTGCCTCATTCACTTTACAATATCTCTATAACTGTTCATTCAATTCTGCTACATTATTATCACAATAAAGTGCAGATTCAGTCTTTTTTAATGAAAGGCTTATGCATAACTCACAACAGACAAAAATGAAAATCAATTTGATTTGAGAAAACAGACTATTTTTCTTAAACAACTATTAACAGAAGAGGATTTTGTATAAGACTGAATGGCATTCTACATACGGCTTGTTATATATAACTTCTTTTATAATAATGCCTTCAAACAGTTTTGATGTTTATTACAATATTCCATTCAATCTTCTTTTTACACGAATGAGATAAACTATAAGAAGTTGTTTCTATTTCTCATCCTTGCCAGTTTCAATGCTGTTAGTTGTAGTGCTGTGTCGCACTGAGATTTTGATCGTCTCAGAAGTAATGAGTCAACTCAAGAATCTCTTCTATAATTTGATTTCCTCCATTCACATCTGGCTCTGACTGGAAAGATTGATTCCTGTGGACCTGCTCCAGGTGGAGTACTGGTTCATGGATATTTTAAGGTGATACAAATAAGGGGGCCGACCTTTTCCATTATGAACACCATTTTCTCCTTAAAATGACATTCTAAATATGGCGACTTTCCTTTTTCAACAGAACTTCATTCAAAAGGCAAGCAAAAATAACCTAAACAATGACTGTAACTGATTACATACGTACTATGTAAATGAGAAAATCAAGAAATAAGTGGAGGAGACGTTCATCCATTCTCCTGTGTTAAGCCTTACCTTCACTGGCTTAATCGGCTCCGTGCTTCGGCCTTTCTGTGAATTGTCCAATAAATCACACACAGATGTCACCTCTGCCCGCCCTTCCAAGTTCTTCTTCTTCTCATGGCCTAATGAAGTGTCTGAGGAATGTGTAGCTGCTTGGCCACTAGAGGTTGATTCTTCTTGACCCGATATGGGAGACTGAAAATAAAACAAAAAAATAATTCACTGAATGAACAGTTCTCCTGAATAAATAAAAAGTTCACTAAAAATGATCAAGAACACTTGAATCTACACAATAATTTACTTCAAATTGATGGCTTGTTGTCATTGTTGAGTCCATTCGATTCCTGGTGGAGCACAGGGCCAGAAGAAATGAGTAAAACGATTTCAAATATTCTCTGTGATCTGTGGACCCACATCAGCCTGTTTGTCACATGATGTATGTGTACTCATCACACCTTTTGGATCCCTTTCTTATTACTTAGGCCCGTCGCACCAGTTGGTGCATAGGCCATCGACTCCTCGCCATTGCACTCTGGTCTGGGCTGTTCCAGCCATCCCACCCCAGACGCCTCCCAGCCTCTTCCCCTGTGTCCTGTTTCCAACTCCCACGAGGTTGGCTTCTCTTCCCCTCTCCCTGCGGGTTCCAGGTCAATGCCTGACGCCCACCTCCTCCTCAATATCTGCTTGGCCACCGGTTCCTGCCCCGCCCTCAACCAAAAACCCCCGCTTCTTATCCCCCCCGGTCACAAAATGCCAAACTCATCACACCTTGATCCCTTTCTCCCTCAACAATATTCATTGAATGGGCTGGGTTGTAGATTAGCTGTGATCCAGCTGTTGCCTAGAGCCTCTAGTTCTGTATTCATCAATATTCTCCAGGTCTGCTTAGGTCTTCCCATCTTGGCTTTCCTTTTTGAGTTGCAGTCCAGTGCTTGCTGATTGAGTTTGTAAGTGGCTTTCTTAAAGTCTCCTAAACATTTCCATTTTTTCCTGCAGATTAATTCTTTCTTTTCCAATTCTTCTTTGCCCAGTCTTTTTGTACAAATCCTTGCCACTGATCCTGTCTGACCGGACACATTGCTTATAAGTCTGTAATATTACACATGACTAAAAAACTAATTTTTAACCACCATGATTTGCCCTCACCTCACTTGGTATACAGTCAGAATTTTCTTATGTTCATCATTTTATATACTCAAATTCCTAAGATTAACGAGAACAAACATACTGATCACTTACCTTGTCTTTAAAAGAGGACTTCTTCTCTGTCTTGATCCTTTCACTAAATATATGAATGTGGACGTACATGAAAGCTTTCTGCACACGAGGGTCATTCAAATCCATGTCAGGCTCCAAAATCATCTTCACCTAAGCAAGTGACCAATGTAATAGTTTCAATAAATCAGCTCTATTCATTTTCTGTTTGTAAACAAAAAATGTAAAATAAGTTCAAACTGTCACTTTAGATCATCGTTGTTTTATCTTCTATTAGGAAAGTATCAGAGTTCAATGTTTTGATATTGTTTCCTCATTTTGCAAGACGCTATTTTACATGTATGCAACAAAACTTGTTCAAAGAATGAGTAAGTAAGTAAAGTTCCTTAAGGCCAACGAGGCCCATAGTGCCGGAGCTTATCCCGGTTTCTGTAGCGTGAAGCGAAACAGATGATTTTACTTCATCTCCTAGACAGGAGTTACTGCAATATTCTTAGGTCTCACTCATCAAATTATGCTCTGTGTTAAAAAACCTCAAATAATAGCATTTACCATAACTTTTAACACTTTAAGCCCTACCGCCAGCTGTACAATTGATTAGGATAGTATTTCCCTACTCAATGGTACACCAGCCTCACTCCATAACCTTGTTCCTAATAGTCCCAAAATAAAAACAGATGATCATATGAGTGATGACCTTTTCCAGTGTGCTTAGAATAGGGTAATGCAAATGGCTGTTCCCATGTAGGGTGTTTGTGAGGCATTCCCATTATGAAACAATCACATGAATAGCCCTCAATGTTATTGACTGAAAGATCCAGATCCACACTTGCCAGCGATAAGGGTAGAAATTGGATTCTTAATTCAGGCGATGAAGAATATGGACTTGAATGAGGATTATCCCCAAAGTGACAGAGATTATGTTCACGACAATGTAGACGCAGATGAAGATGTAAACCCTAACAAAGACACAGATGAAGATCTAGGGCCTACACCAGACAAAATGTCAAATGAATCTGCATTAAAAGAGACTTAACCTGCAGGGCAGACTGGCATGATAAGGTCCAGTTTAGGTAATAAAAGTCAGAAAACATATTACTTTTGTTTCTTTTGTAATATTTTTCCGGTTCATCAGCGCCTTGTTTTTCTTTAAAGAATTAGTTATACAATATGTAAATGGGTCAACTTGGGCTGGAAGCCCGAGGCCAGGGGATTGTAAGATCTGGGAGGCTAGGGTTCAGAGGTTAAAGGTAACTATATTTGGAGAATTCTGTGAACATTTTTCAAAAGATGGTAAACATTAAAAAAAAAACAGCTTTTATATTTCTGAATCTTTTGTTTCTCTAATAAGGTCAGGCACTTAATTTGCTCATGAGAGAATTCAATAGGGGAAAAGGGGAAATTAATGTACATGAGGTGAGGAGGAAATGGAGAATAAAGAAGAGGAGTTGGTGGAGACAGTACAAAACCATAATCTGAATCAAGGTAAGTTAAAGACAGTACAAAACCATAATGCTGGATCAAGGTAAGTTGATGTTCAGACAAAACCATAATGCTGGATCAAGGTAAGTTGATTATCAGACAAAACCATAATGCTGGATCAAGGAAAGTTGATGTTCAGACAAAACCATAATGCTGGATCAAGGTAAGTTGATGTTCAGACAAAACCATAATGCTGGATCAAGGTAAGTTGATGTTCAGACAAAACCATAATGCTGAATCAAGGTAAGTTGATGTTCAGACAAAACCATAATGCTGAATCAAGGTAAGTTGATGTTCAGAGAAAACCAACAGCAGAAGCTGCACCTTGTTTTCTGGCTGAGCAGTGGAGAAGACGTGGAGGAAGTTGATCAGACCTTCCTGATGGAGATCTCTCACGATCCTTTTGAATGACTTGCTGCACATGACCTCTTTCATTCCTAAGTGCTGCTCCCACGTCAAAAGATCCTGATAATGTTTGAATAAATTTTAAAAATAGCAGATTGTCACATTAATCATCCTTATCATACACATTATAATTGTTATTTTGAGGAATAAATATACCATGTCAGGATTCAAAGTCAACATATCATTATGCTCTCATCATCGGCACAGGCATCAGCATATAAGTTATTATCATCATTATTATTCTTATTATATTTATTATCATGTTATTAAATCACCATAATTCCACCCATAAGATGTAGCTACCATGATTATAAAACAAATGTTTCAATTATGAGAACCATCTTAGGTGAGTTCATAACAATAAAAACAACAAAATCAAATTGAGAAAAAGGCGTAATTAAGAGAAGTAAAAAAATGACACATTCTGACAAAGGAAGTCTCAGTGAGGCCAACTACAAAGTTGAAGAAATGAAGTAATATTTACGGTCTTGCACAGCTGCACTGTAGGAAATACTTTCTTCTGTGCCAACTGCTCTATGATATACTTCCGACGAGCATTCTTCTTGTCAGACAACTTTGTCGATATTGGAAGCCTGTCCTTTGGGCTAGTCACTTCCAGTGTGGAGGACAGGCCCACTTCTGCCAGGCGTGAACTCAAGTCCACCAGCGAGGTCTGTGAAGACTGGAGCTTACTCTCATCTAAGGGGAAAAAAAGAATAAAAATACATGTACATTGAGAGATAAAAGATGCTTTAAAACAAAGAAATCTAACCTTCACCGAAGGAAGTAGGAAATGTACGGACAGGGTGGCCTGGAAAGGGATCATTAAAACAAACCCATACACCAAAAGGTAGAGTTGGGGACAGATAAAGTAAGTAAGTAAGTACATTGTTCTTAAGGGTTAAAATCTGGATAGAAGTCAAACCACAGACATAGACCAAATTGTAGATTAGAGTCAATCATACTCAACACTGATCATTTTGTCAATCATACCACTGAAATCATAGATCCAGGTTTAATTTGGTAAACGAAGTCAAACTGAAGATACAGTTGAATCTATAGACCTAAGTTAACCCTTTGACTTCCGCAATTATTTCCACATTACTTTGAAAAAAAAATTACGCTGTACAAGAAAAATAAACACAATGAATAAACAAGTGCAGAAAACTTTACTTTTGTTATTGAGAATGAAACTGGCTATACACTTTACTGGCATGAAAAAATACTGCTCATCACCACGTGACTCTTGAATTATGTTCTTTAGATAGAATGGCTACAATAAACTGTGGTCGAAATCCACTGCTACATCTGCGATTGGAAGTCAAAGAATTAATATTATACACAGCGGTGAATCTGTAGATTCTGGCACTCATTTAGAAGCAGGAATCGACAGATCCAGTCTCGTCACTGATCAGTGGATCCAGCTGAGTCTGTAGATCCTGGCAAATTTCTCAACTCTCACTTTATGAGCTGCTTCTTCTCTTCTCTATTTTTATCAGCTTCATAAACTTTTTGCCTAGAAATTCTCTCACATTATTTTACTGAATTCATCTATAAACAATTTGGGGGTTGTTTTTTTTTATAACCAGTTCTTTCCTCTGTAAGTAGCATTTCCGTGCTTAATTTTTCTTGGCTTGGCCTTCTTTGTAATGTTTCTTAATAACAATAATAATAATAATAACATACTTTATTATCCACAGGAAATAGGTTACAAATCCGTGACATGAAAAAAGCAGATTTACAAGACCATAAATGTTTTAGATAATTTATAAATGAATAACACGACAATTTTTCATAAATAATATTTTCAATATCTAAACATGTACATGTAGTTCAAAACTATCACGGAGACCAGTTTAAAAAGATGGACTATTTGGGATGTGTTTAATATAAATAACAAACCTAATTACATTAAAAAAAAAATATTTGTATTATAAATCGAAAACACTGGAGAAATCTCACAACAAAGATAAGAGAGGCAGCCGAGGCATCCTCGTCAGAGCACTAGGACAGGGAAGGCGCCAAGTCAAGTAAGTCATATTATGGCGCACTCTGGTCAATAATCTACTGCCTTTTTACACCCTTCTTCTGCACTGCCTGCTTACCTCATGACGTAAAGTTGCATTTGGTTCCAGGTTATGATTGCCTAACCTTATTTCGTCTCGTCTTATGCAACAGTATAATGATAAAGTGTTATTGACAATAGCACATTCTACTCAGACCCATGATCTGCATTTGTTTAGAGGCATACCAAATGTTAGTAGTATTACTTGCCACCCATTTAGTATGAAGACAGTAGAAGTGTATGAAAGAAGGGTAAAGAAATGATTCCACTGAGACTATTCCCTTCCTATGAACTGACAACAAAACTGATCAAATCATGTCCTTTGTTTTTTTGCTTTTTGTTAGCCTTTCCAGGAGATTTCATATCCTATAACAGCAAACTACCTCTTTCTATTTCAGTGTCCACTTCTTGCCAAGCATGAGTATCCCAATCTTCCTCTGAGGTAGTAAGCTTCTGAACAGTCTGTTTCTCTTGGACAGCTTTTATCTTTTCTGCATTTTCAGGAGTAACGTACCTAGAATCAATCAGTAAAAAATATTATTAATACATACATGCATACATTCATGTTTATAAATTTTACAATATGTAGTTAAATTACATTTTTATTGGTTTCATCATCTGCCAAAGAAATATGTAAGACAATGAGACATAAAGGGCTCTATTTCCTTGCTTAATCTTCATGTCAGGCAGAAGGAATAACAGATGGCCATGATGACTGTTCAGCAGCAGTTTGGGGTCTCGCTCTTCGACCCAGAACCATTATAAGGAGGTTGCAGGTTTTCTGTAGTTGTGTCTGGGATGAGTAAAGGTACTTATTTATGTACTTGGTTTGGAGGAAGAAGCTATGTCCTGAGATCTTGTGCTGGGCAGTGGAAGAAATGGCCATTTACAATTTCCCAGGGACAAGCATAGATTGAGTGGGAAGATGGATACCAGATGGGATTATATTTGGATCAGATCATTTTTAGATGTACATATTGGGTTCTGTTGGTTATATTGTAATGTTGCTCTTCTTCTACAGTCACGAGTCACTTACACTGAAGTGTTACTACTTGCTTACAGTGAATCATCAGTCACTTACACTGAAGTGTTACTACTTGCTTACAGTGAGTCATCAGTTACTTACACTGAAGTGTTACTACTTGCTTACAGTGAGTCATCAGTTACTTACACTGAAGTGTTACTACTTGCTTACAG
>JBDFRD010087724.1:0-25109 GCA_039654405.1 Bullina lineata
CGCTTCACGCTACCGAAACCGGGATAAGCTCCGGCTCTATGGGCCTCATTGGCCTTGAAGGAACTTACTTTACTTTTTTAAGTTATGCTTGTCTCACTACTCATTCAAGGCATTTGAATTGATTTATTATCCTCTTTTTACCTTGTCACTTTTGTGTGTACTCAACAAAGACAGAAATAACAGGCATTCTCCCCCGTTTTGTGGCGTCGATTGGAAAAGCTTTCAACAAGCACATGTAACTTACATTGGATTAAAAAAAAACTTTATAGATTCAAAGTGGTCAGTACAAATAAAAGAAACTATCTCCAAAAAGACAAGAACAAACCAAAGCTGGACATTCTTCCAATCACTGGTTTGTTTTTACATTCTTTGAGAGTTTCTTCCATTTGTATTGACCACTTTGCATTTTACAGCTTCCCTGCAGCATTCACCCACTTTCTTGCATTCAGGATTAAGCTGGTATCTCAATGCCTAAATGATACATGTCATCACACAGATCAAAGCTTTTACTCTGGATTAATTGGTGATGAAAAATATGCCACCAAAATCAGATTTAAAAAGAAAAGAAAATAGCAGTCATGACATTAACACCCTTAGCTTCCACACAAAACAATAACAAAATTCAGTGAGATTAGCAAATATGAGAAGTGACTAGAACATTTCAGGACATTGTAGTTTCCAGTTCTTCATATTGTGCATGTCCCTAACATAATAAGGTTGACAATTATTAGAGGCTATAATTAGAAAAACTTGCTTCTCACTTTACAAGCACATTTATAAATGGATCCCCCTCCTTCCCTTTGTCCTCCCTTATTTCACAATGCCACATTCAGACTTTACTTACACAGTAGAAAAGGAATGGAAATGGGCTATCAAAAAAATCGATTAATCTTTTCGAGAATTAAAAAAAAAAACCTTGAACCCCTCACAAAGTTCGGTATCCTCTGTAGAGGCTGGGTTTAAGTAAAATCTGGGTGACAAAGGAGGTTTTGGTGGGGGCAAAAATTATCTTGCTGATAAACCACATTTACTAGGAAAACATCAACATTATTTTCTATTCATGTGGATCAAATTGGGCAAACATCTTACTTACATATGCCATTTTTTTTTTTTTAAATATTGTTCTTGAGAACAATTCCTTCTAAACGTAAATGAAATAAAATGTAGAAAATGAATCTTTGTTCATGTGTATTCGTTGTATGATACTTTATCACTTATAAATGTTTCAACTTCATGACAACATTTTGTGTGAAACTACTGAAACACATATCCCCCACTCATTTCACTTGGAGTTGTAAGCTTTGTAACTGGCTCCTGTTTATAAAGATTAACCAATGTTCTAGAACTCCTAAAAGCTGAATGCACTATGCATGTGCTGGGCTCTTAAATAGCTTTAGGAAACAGATTGATGCAGCACAACATCCTCTCATTCTTCAATTCTTTCTCACAAATTTGTTTTTTTCTTGTCATTTTAACTTCCAAAGCAGTGTTACATAACTTTTTTCCTTTAAAAAATGAGTTTCACTTCACTAGTTTCAAATGAACCATATTCACCTCGATTCTTTGAAACAACTCTGTTTTATCATTGCAGGCAACAACTTTTCCAAACGTTTTAGAACTGATATTGAATGAAGATTTGTTGAATGCATAATCAGCATTAGTCTTCTCCTGATAAGAACGATAAGGTCACCAAGACTGACACAAAAGAGACCCTGTCAACATGAAACTGGCAATACCCACAGATACACTGCTGTATGCTGCATAAGAGTCATCCTACTGCATGTCACTGTAAAAAAAAATCACAAAGGAAAACCAGTTGTGCATCCACATTCACCATGAGCAGTATATATGTTTCTCAAGAATTATAAAATGGGGGTTGCCGGGAAACAAACAAAGCAAGTCAAAAACAGTAGCAGTAAAGTGGAATGCTTCTAATGATAATAACGTCACAAAACAAAACAAAATTGAGACGTATTGGACATTTGTCTCCCACTATAATAGGTCGTATCTTCATGTAATTACTGTTGTTTTTGTTTCACTTAGAAGACAGTAATTGTCGATACGTCTCGATTTTGATTTGTTTTGTGACATTCTTATCATTAGAAGCATTCCACCTTCAGGTACTGTTTTTGACTTGCCCTATGTTTCTCAGTAACAGAGCAAAGGTTAGTCACAGCATAAGCTTCCTTTTTTTTTGACAGCAAAATCAATTCATTGTAAAACAGCACACAATAGACACACCAAATGTATTATGAATGAGCAAAACAAATGAAAGCCCATTATTAAGTTTTTGCAATGGGAAAGGCAAATGATTTGAATACATGGAATGATGATAACTGGGAAATGGATATCAATAGAGAATGTGATTTCTTTACAAGATATTCCGTAACTACAACAAAGGTAACTTTTTCCCCTCTCCTACAATATATCTGAAACATTTGAATCAATGTAGTTAACAAAAATCAGCTTCCATGTAAAGACCATAGTTTCAACAAATATTTTTTCAAGAAGCCACAAACAATGCATAATACAGACTTCTCAAAAAATAACTGATATGTCTAGCAGCTGAACAGTCAAAACACTTTACACAAAAATAATCTCATCATTAACCCTTGCTAACTGTGTCCTTACACCTAAGAAACGACTTCTGAACTCATTTTTTTAATGATAATATGTCTTGGCAAGAGTTACTTTAGCTAAAATCGAGTAGAAAACACATTCTACCACTTCTTAGATTCTAAAAGTAATTTCAGCAAAGTAAAAAAAAAAATGTTACTAGTACCTTTTTCTTTTTAACACAAGTAAACACATTCTATAAGTTCGGAAATATTGGCCATTACGGTGGCTTTATACAAGTATGACTTAAGTTTGACTTCCTAAAAGGAGAAATGAAGGCATAACAATTAATCATAACAAGCATGTGAATTAAACGAATCATTAATTTGCAGTACAGTGGTCTCCGATTAAGAACCCACCCCTCGGGAGATACAATGACCGTGTTCTTAGCTGGAGTAGGCTCTCGGAAAGGGGGAGGGGGGGAGAGAGAGAGAGGCATTACTGACCAAATCAATCTGTGATTGGCTTACTTAAATCTTAAACACCAATCAAAATCATGCTTATTTCCTGTCAGACTATCCCTGTCTGCATTACGCAAAACAATGCAAGACGCTGGCGGCTCCTTTCCTAAAAATCTAACTCAGAGACCCATCTTGGTTCTGATCCCTCGCTGAAATGCCGCTTCCACTACATAGATCAAAACAAAAAGTGGTGTTTTATCATGATATGTGAACTGCAGGCGACTGAGTAGGGGTGAGACTGGGTTGCGTGGTCACATAATGTCTAGATTATGGGGAGGGGGGAGGCTGAAAGTGTCGATCGGAGAATAGGGGTGTTACACAACAAAGCGTAGATCTAGCCAATTATGACTGGTAGGGCATGGAGCCGGATGGGTATGCTTAGAGTGATGAGAGTGGATAGGCCAAATTCATCAATGCAAATAGGCCTAGGGGAACAAAATGGGGGGCAGAGAGAACGGGGCAACGGCCTAGCCCTAGAGCAAAAGCAGGGCGGCTGCTTTAAAAAAAAATCAATCGGGTAAGAAGACCATGTTCTTATGCAGATTTTGTAGTAGACAGCGAGCTCTTATGCTTATAAATTATATACAAAAAATCTGTTTCACAAGAATGACAGGCTCTTAGACGGATTGGCTTCCTAGGCGGGGGCTCTTAGGCGGAGACCACTGTATACAGTGCATCAATTAAATTGCAGTATACAGTGCATCAATTAAATTGCAGTATACAGTGCATCAATTAAATTGCAGTATACAGTGCATCAATCAAATTGCAGTATACAGTGCATCAACTATAAAAGCAAACAATAGGCAATTGATCCCATAGCACCTTTTTCTTTCATTTTCAGAAATAAATACTTACCTCTAGACTGACTTATGGATTGACCTTAACAACACTCATTACTGAAGAAGCATCATTTCCAGTTTTGAACATAAATCCGCTCCTCCTTTTTAATGAAATGTTGGATACTGTTAAATCATGCCCCGTTAGATCGATTCATTTTCCTGCATTCTACTGCAGTTTTCTGTTGAAGCAAACGCAGTTCTGCTCTTGACTCTATCCAAAGCTACCTTAACAATAACTCTGTATGTCTTACCCTAGCATTTCCATCATGTTGAGCCTTTCATTAGGCCGCAATAGCCACAAAGTAAGGACAATCTATTTAAGACTTCAAATGCCTTAGGTGGATCTAATGGCCAGCATAAAATAACAGTCATGTTTTCCCACTTTTGTGCCATCAGACGGTAAAATGTCGAAGTTGACAAAATTGCTTATTTTCTGCTCAATGCAGAATGAGAGGGCAACTATTTTCAAAGTGAAAGTGTTAGCTTTCTCAAACTATTATATAGGCATTTAGGGCAATTACTGTGCAAGAAGAATTATACCAATATCTAGTCATAATGAAGCTAAAGTAATCTTACATATTTTCCCCCCAAAAGCTGACAAATCATTTTTCCTTTAATAATTATAATTATGGCTTCATTATACAGTGTTATCAGCTCCTCAAACTCCCATACAGGTTGTAGTGATTTTGTACACAGATTTTATTGCTGTACAGATCAGTAATTAATTGACTAGCATTAAAAGTCAAAAGTCAAAGTTGGTTCCATACAGTTGGAACATCAGGCATAATGCAGCAACATATTCCAGACCAAGGCTGAGTAATATTTTCAATCAGATCAACATTCTCTTGTTGAGTTGTTTCTCTTTTAGATTATGAACTCGTTAAAAACCAAATCATGGATTAAAAAAAATAATGCCTCAAAAATCATAAACCTACTGGACATAATGTCCTCCACTTCCATACAAGCCACACGCATTTAAGAAAACAACACAAGTTTCACCTGCCACTTGCACACAGCTTGGCTCCATTTCATTTTTAAAAAAGCCCAAATCAAAAATCTACTGAACCAGAAACATGATTCCACATTTTAAAAATATAAGCAACTATCCATTTATTCAGCCTTAATATCAAATTTGAGAACGCAATCTCCCGATGAGATGAATATCGCAGTACCTCAACTCTTACACCACGCAATTCTAACTGAAGGTGTTCTTAAGGTATGACTTGCCATCAATCATCCAGACCTATTTACAGTTCCAAGTCTATTCATTCATAACTCCATGTCAATGCCTCTGAGGAGAGAGGCCTCCAAAGGAATGTCAAACTCTGTGAGGGAGTCCAGGATGTGCATGACAAAGTTGATGTGGGAGGGGTTCCTTAAGAAAGAGTTCTCCTCATACATCTGAGCTGTGACCGTGGTGTTGGCCATGAGAGGCAGCCAGCGATGCAGGCAACGTTTCCTGTTGAAGATGAGATCAGAATGAGAGTCAAAGTACTTTGGGCATATTTTCCTCATTTTTCTTTTTCCTCTGAGCCAGCAACACACTCGGAGCTACTCGTCATATACTAAGAGTAAAACAATTTCATTCAAAGTTTAAACTGACTCTAACATACATTTTGTAATTTGTAATAAACAATCATACAAGATACAAAAAGATAGTGTGCTAAAAGCTGAAAGCTTTGTTAGGTACGGGGGTGGAAAGTTTCATTCTTTGTAAGCAGTTTAAATTTACCAACATCCTTTCATAGTGTTATTGTTTCGCTTTGAAATACTAACTACAATGGTTGATGACATAACATGAATATCTGAATACTAAGAATGAATGCACGCAATTTTAATGTCCCTTTTTTTTTGCCCTAAGCATGTTTCAAATCATTTACAGGCTGCTAATGCTTATAGATTTCAGAGAGAATAAATCTGAAAAGAGGAGAGAAAAAAACCCTGTTATATTTGTGCAATTACTTTTCAAATAAAAAAAAAATTCTTAACATACCTTATGCCCACACAGATGAAGACCTGGAACTTGCCATCCTTCCCGACAGAGTCTGAGGCAGTGTTTATTTTACTCACAAGATCACAGAATAGCCAGTACCCTGCCTTGTAAACCTCAGTTAACTGACGTGATGTATTACCCGCAAGGGCATTTTCAAAGAAACCTTTTAAACGCTCTGAGATGAAATGGTGAGAAAAAAATAGAAAGAATCCAAATAATCACAATCAGAAAGAATTTCTCATGAAATTAATAGACACAGTAAGAAAGCTTGTCTTCTAATCATATCTTTTTGTATATTAATATATCTTTAGCACTATCAATCTTTTTGTCATGAATTTTATCAACAGTGACTTGTTTTTATATCATGAAACGATTGCCTTTCACTGAAAAGTTACTGATAAAAACGATATGAAATATTTTAATAACTACTGATTTCATCTTTTACGTGGAGTTTTTGATTAATCATATACTACAACTCTATACCACAATCCCATCAATTTCAACTTGAAATAACTTTTACAATTTGTCAAAGCAAGTGGAACTGCCCTGCCAACTCACCCATATAGTCCCAAATAAATATTTTGTTCCTAAAGAGGCGTGAGGATCGGAAACCAAACTGGAAGACTTGCTCCATACAGTTGACCAAACCTTTGTCACCACATAGGAGGAACGTAATGTTGCCTCTCTGGAAAGAACAGTATAACATGTGATGCAACATCTCATTAATTAGAATGCTTCAGCCGGCACAAACATTTCTCTTCAAAATTAAAACAGCAAACTTTTGACTTAATGTAAATAGTGTACTATAATGTATCACACATGAAAAAGTAAAGAGCTTGTCACAATCATAAAGACAAAGACAAGAAAAAGTATTTTTACCTTTTATAGGAGTTGGTGAAATTGTTGAAAATAAGGACCGATTAATGATGATGATGATGGCTACTTTTAATGTTGTGCATAGTCTGATGTAAACAGCAATAAAGGCAATTTATATTTTAGTGCCGCTTTTTGTCTTTCTTTTCATACCATGACCTGGAAAAAAGCTTGCGTTGATGCAAGTTCATATATTCATGGTATACAGATCTACCTAATCCAAAGTTAATAACTAGATATATAAACTGAACAGATATTGCGTACTGCATATCTCAGAACATACCTCCTTTTCTGGTTTGTAGAAGTATTTGACTAGATTATTCACAGCTTGTCCCAGATTTTCTTGAATCTCTGCAAGCCCAGAATCTGAGGGGAAAAAAAAAAAAGATGCGTATCAATATTTTGAAGTCTTTCATCAACTGAACATTACCACTGAATGATGACCAAAACATCCCTTGTCAAAGAAGAAAATTATATCAGTAGTTAGGTTAAGTCAACTTGATTATGCTATCAGCTACTCCATTTAACATCTCAACTCTGTCAAATTCTTGAATTTATGTGTACAATTACACTGATAACACTTTAAAAATTTATAAAGCAACTGCTAATTGTGTACACCTACTGTACATGGTTTACCGCACCACTATAGAAAATGAAATAAAAATAAAAAGAATTCTTTACAACTCTAATTTTAACATTAAATCAGAGGAAAATCTCAAACATGGCTCACTGGCATCAACATGCTTCCTGGGTGACTTTGGCGAGCAAGTTCTTGGAGGGGAAGTCACCACAACTTCGTCTTAGGAAAAGAAAAGTAAAGTGGAAATTAGTCGGTTTATACTAATGTGAAGGAAATCACAAATGACATGATTGAACAAAAAAGGATTAATTTTTTTTACTCATTTTCAAAGTGACAATGTTAGCTTTTTCCTTAAGAATGCAAATTTAAGATAATTTTAAACGAGCACACAGACAAATGAAACATGAATTTCCTTCTTTGTTTCTGCGATGCTACAAACTACAAGCCAAGCCAGAGTAGCGAAACCCTGATATGGACCATATTGGAATTCCTAACTTTGTTCATATACAAATCTGGCTTTCAAATAGAAAAAACCCCAATAATGTACATACAAATTATTATTGACCCATCTTTGAAGTACACACCATATTCCAATGCTTCATTCTTTTTTACAAAGCATTTTGTACCTTTTTATATTCATATGTAGTATTTTCTTTCTTTCTTTGTTTCAGATCTAAATGTACGTCACTGTGACTTTTAGCACTAACAACTTTGCCTCATGAATATATAAAAAAAAAAAGGCCCGAATTACAAGCTTGAATCTCTTACCTTCAGTGTCTATGGTGTGATGCATGAGCTCAGCCACTAGAAGTCTTTCTGTGCTGCTGTCATCAACTCCTCGGCCTAGCCACCGACCACAGTTGAACCTAAGAACAAGTCGTTGGACACAACATTAGAACATAAAATAAATTATTTAATGTTTTAGTGCATGGACGTCATGAAGGGGGCCGTTTAAATGAGAAATTTAACCCTTTTGCACTATGGAAAAAAACAGAAGCATTTCTCTGAATTTATAAAATATATTTCAACAAAAGCATTTCTCTGAAGTTATAAAATATATTTCAAACACTGAAATATATACACATATCATTTCAAATCTTGCCGCACAAAGAACATTTAAACATTTTTTTCCTATATTCCAATAAAAAACAGTTCCTATTCTTCAAACTCCTCCTACTGAATACAACTATTGATTATTATTACTTACCTGTAAGTATGACCTGTGAGTTCATTCCTGACTAGCACATACTCAACTAACCAACGGGGCATCATACCGCTGTTGTCATGTCCAATGCGAAGAGTTGTTAAAACTCCAAGGTTCTTGTGCTAGATGGAGAGGATAAAGGTTTTACATTCAATTTGAAGATTCTATGTCGAAGTATTCACAGGTGAAAATATTTTTCATTTAAAAGTAAAATCAATTGCTTGGTAACCTGTTGTGTTAGAATTAAAAGAGACCAAAAACAAATTAAGTAGGGAAAACTTCATGAAAGTCTTAGAAGTGGGCTAAATTAATAATTCCATTGTTGTCACTACTTTAGAACTATTCTTAAGTACAAAATTCGGCTTGTACACCTTTGGAGTTTTTCGTTGAAAAACTCTAATGCTCTCCATCTCATTCAATTTTGTGTAAGTTGGTGAGAAATTGCCATACTATTGGTACACATGTTCATAGTGTTTCTCAAGGTAAGAAAAAGTATTTAAAAAAAAAAATAAAAACAAATTCTTCAAGTCCTAAAGGGTCCTACGGGCTAGGACTAATCCTCACTTCAGCAGTATCAAGTTGATCAGGTGATACTTCATCATCCATAACAGTCTAGCATAAAAATACTGTGTACTGTATTGTTACCTCAAAGTTCATCTCCAACAGACTCTTAGGCACATCCAAGAGACCAGTCTCCCCCAACTGCCCTGCCACAGACACCCAAACATTAGCACTTGTTGTTGAGCACCCGAGTTTGGTGCTTGGGTAGATCAGCACTCTATACGGCACCACTGAAAATATCAAAATACAACTGTATTAAGATAAAAGAATAAAATGGCTCTAAAATTAACAAAGTATTAACAGGTAATACAGATTTCTATAATGCTGGAATGTCACAATTATTTGAACTGAAAGCTTGTGAAATCCCTCTCAATGTAAGATCCAGTTTCTGTTTATTCTTTTGGTACAGTACTACATTTGTGTAGCGCAGTGGCCAAGAGGTTAGAGCTTTGGACTCCTAATCCAAGGGTCCAGGGTTCGAATCCGGGAGGTGACGGTGTTGTGTCCTTGGGAAAGATACTTTACACCATTTTTCCTCTCATCACCCAGGTGCAAATTGGGTACTGCCATATTCTCCTGGGGAAGTAGCCTACGACAGACTATTGTCTTGTCTTGGAGACGATGTAAAAATCATCTGTTCCGCTTCATGATACAGAAACCGGGATAAGTTCCGGCTCTTTGGGCCTCATTGGCCTTGAAGAAACTTTACTTTTACCATATTTTCACAAAGTAACACTTCAAATTAACCCTTTTTTTTACCTGTTAACTTAATATGATGGCCAATATATAAATATCAACTTACCAGTGTTAGGGAATGTGTTTGTGAAACAGAAGAAATCTACCGCATTCAGTGATAAAAGATGGTACAAAAATTGCTCCCTTTCATCCTCACATCTCAAGAAGGCATAGCGTTTGTATAAGGACCTACAGAAGAGAGAAAAAAGAGATATGATACTGCACTGTTAGTATACCAGAATTTCTGTACAAGACAATCACAAACAGAACTAAATTGAAAAAAGAGCTGCAACGACACTGAGGATGGTGATACAAGTGTACAACAATGAACTGATCTCACTACTTCATTTAACAAGGAGCCTTATTGACTTTTTTATACAAAGCCACTTGATTCTGATAAAAAAAAAAAGCAGGACAATGAAACGTAGCCATATCTCAAGATCTTACCACAAATTTTTGACTGAAAACAGTTTTGCTCATATTCACTTACATCTATAGCAGCATCAAAAACACATGTTTTTCCCCAAAGGACATTATTCTTTACAGTATGATATGGGTACCTTAGAAGATCTGTGTCTCCAAGCAGTTGTTTCAGGTGACTTGACAACATTTTTCTCTCCAGGGCTAATCTCACCAAGGCACGCGTCTGGCCTACATCTGTCCGAATATCAGACATCTGTTTGACTTTCCTGCAATAAAATATATGCAAGACTCTTAGAGTTTGTTAATTTCTTTTAAGATTTCCAGTCCAATATGTTTAGTTTGATATCAGTATTGAATATCGGCGCTGAGAATACACCTTTTGTTTTATGTACAATGTTTATCTAAATCATGATTTACTGTATATGACAGAAATTGTCGACACGCTGATTTGTCCTTGTTTTCTTTGGGATAGTTCTTTTTATTTGTGACTTCCACTTGCAATATGCATATGCAGTTTGACTTGTTCAAGAGACGTGAAATACAGTAAAACCAGGAGCACTGTGTCAGGAAGCTAATACACAAATTGGCAAACAGCAGTCTAAGATTCTCACTATCAGACTTAGAAAATCAGGAACAATTGACGGATTTATTACACAACTTGATATAGTTCTAGTTTTTGATGATCACATATTGCTACCTTTATAAGGCTATGCACCCTGTTCTTAACTGTATATGAATGTCACTGCTCTCTCCATTTACTTCATTTTCAAACAGAAACTTTACCTTAACTTGGAACCTAGCCAACTACTTCTCGTTCACGAACTCCACAGGAAAGAAATAAAGCTAAAATTTACCTTTGAGCTGAGGACATACGGGCATTAAGATTTGCATCATACCATGAAATAGTAAACACTAGAAATTGTATTCAGAATATTGTACTGTCATTCGAGTACAACCACACTACACCTACTTCATATCACTGAGTAAAGATTTAGGCATAGGGCGAAGTACAGGCAGCTCTATCCTGCCCTGGCTGTGTCGTCGTCTGTGAGTTTTCTCTGGAGGTCGATCCTGCTTGTCTGGGTCAAGGCCAACCGTTGACAAATCTGTAAAGTGACAAATGTTCAGAAAGTCATGAACGTTTCTAAAGATACGCACTGTTGTGTGACAACATTGGAGTCTCTAATGCAGGCACTGCTGACTGAAACACTCTCTATCTGCAAGTTAAATGAGCTTTGTCTTAAGAGACTGAAACCAAGATAAGCAAAAGTTATTGAAGTCTGGAGAGATGCTTTTTAAGTAATATCTAGGAAAGGAACTAGTAAGAAGATATATTTCTTCAGAAGATCATTTTACTTCCCATTTCAAATCAAAGAACAATAAAGAGTTCACTGGATGGGTTTCATTTAGTAGAAAAGACTTTTTTTTTTTACTGGGTACTAAAGAGCTTTTCTAATCATCAAATCCAAAAAGATGTAGAAAATTTCATGGTTTCTACATTGTATCTATTGTTAATGTATTGTCAATAAAAGTTCTAAAGTATTCCTTCTTTTTGAAACAAAAAAACCCCATTAATATCTTTAAAAAGAAAATTTAGAAACATTTTTACATTTTTACCATCAAGTTAGGATAAAGTAAATACACCTATCTGAAAATGTATGTACAGTACGTTTTGTTAAAGAGTTAAAAAAAAGTGCACCGGTGATACAAACGAAAGTACAAAATATATGATTGTACATGTAAAGTTAAGCTAATGTGAAAAAGTAGCATTAAACTAAGTAATATTACACTGGAAAAGTTTGGTGTTATTTCACACTTAATAGTTTGAACAGCCAATATTGAGGACACACCCTTTTGTGGAATAATAAGCATACACACAATATTAAATATGGAATGCCAAGAAATCTATCTAATCACCTTTTTAAAATTCATATCAATGTATTCTCATCAATGCAGATATATGCTATTTATCCTCTTTTTTCTTCCTTTCTCATAAAATTGATATTTGCTATTTTCTTGACATACAAATATAACATATTCGAGATATTCATTTTGAATAAATGCAATTGCACAATAAACATAACATGAGAAAACTTACTTGTTCAATCAACCCCAAAATATAATTGCTTTGTATTACCTCACATTTAAACATTTCAAGCTCAGTTGAGGAACATTTATATTACCTGTAGTGTTGTATTAATCCTATGTGCAGTGAAATTTTTTCAAATCATAACCTATGAAACACAATGAAACTTCTGTTAATGATTCTTCTTCAGCGCTCTGCTATCACCTTGAGAGGCATACAAAAAGTTCTTCTCACTTTAACTTCACAGAAATTGTACAAGTTCAAATATAAGAAAAGGATTTAAATTCCTTTTGTTGCTGTGTAAGAGATTGCACTATTTTCAAGATATTTTGCAAAATCTCGGAAGTTTCCTTTTTCCCTGTAAAACAGTTTTACGCAACATTAGAGTATGAAAAGAGGTATAATTGTAAGGATGAAAGGAAATATTCTGAATAATAAAGTGAATATTCATGCAAGAAAAGAAAACAGATGATTTGTAAATGAAAATTTGGGGCAAAGAGATTAAACGGCAAAGCAATAATAACACAGTTAGAAACATTTTTTGATGAAAATCATGGAGATCCCAAACTCGAAAAAATAAAAATTAAAATGTAATCGTTGAAATCCTAAAATTATCCTGTGCATAATTTTCTCGACGTCTATCATTAAAAACATTGCCTGTAATGCATCACAATGGTCAAGAAACTTGAAAAACCAAAGAAACACAAACCAAATGTTGACTGAAGCTTTGCACACAACACTGGGATTCTCATAGACTAGACTTATGTACAGCAATATAAATAACCAAATTTTGTGCAGGTGTCTCAGTTTCTCGGACGCTGATGACAAAAGGTAAAGGAAGAATTTCTTTCACAGAAGAAAGCTACAACAGCATTTGTAACCACCTTGCAAAACAAAATAGAATTGGAAATAACAACAGGAAGCATGCAGTATGAAAGAAGATTTGAAAAATATGGGGAATGTGCCCAATGACTATGTAAGTATTATTATAATCTGAACATCTGTTCATTTTCCCCTGTGAAAGAAGCACTTAACTCAAAAGAAAAAGAAAGTAGATGCATGGAATTTCCTTTTTCTTTCCCTATTAATTACATCGAAAACCCAGATTACACTTTTGCTCTGCAATAAAAGACATGCAAGCTGCAAATAAAACCAGGTTATCCAGTTCTCTGTCTTTGACAATATTAACAACAATGTCCTCGCCATGGTATTGGTCTGAATACATGTTCATTTTACCAAGGATTAACTAACTTCCGTAAACTGTCAAATGTTATAATATCTTACTTTTGTTTATTTTTGTTACTTTTTCAGAAAATGAACAAGAAAAATAGACAACACATTTATGAAGGGATGCCACTCATATATTAAAAAAAAACACAACAAAAACTACTTTTCCAGCAAACTTAGGACAATTAAATTTGGTATTCAGTCTTTTTGCTCACCTCTGAGTAAACATATAAATTCTATGCCTTTGAAATCCAATCTTATTTTCTTATGTTTCAAACTTTGCTAATTTCCTTTCCACGGCCACATAATAAGCAATAGAATCCGTGAGTAAAAATTGTCAGTGAATAAAGGGACCGCATTTCAACATTATGCTCTAATAAACTGATTTCTTACCCAGAATGTGTTAGCTCTGTGTCCAAAATCAAACTATTGCAAGCTTATCTTTCAACTTTAATTTTATCTTTATGTCCATCATAAACTTCAAAACCAAGCTTTCATACAAATATACTATTACCTTTCTTTCCACTATTGAGTATCTCTATATCTTTGAGAGAAACGAAGTTTATTACAGCTAGCTTTCTTTCATCAAACATGAATAGAGAGTGAACAAGTTTATCTCTCAAGCAAACTGTATCAGTTATTGTAGTTGATGACAATTTCTATCTGTTAATGAAGAATTTGTTGGGACTCTCATTTGACTTTCTCCACTGAACTCAATACAAATGCACTTCACACAGACATCTCACAAGTTTTGTTTAAATACAATTACTCTAAATTTAGAATCTGACGAATTCCTATACAAATACACTTCACACTGACATGTTACAAGTTTTGTTTAAATTCGATTAATCTAAATTAAGAACCCAATGAATTCCTACTCTGAACGACAATGTAAGAAATTCTGTTGGATTTAAGTGAGTAGCGTCCCTGGAACCTTTGTGCACTGTGCAGACCACCTCACCTCACAATGATTTAAAAAAAAAAAAAAGTCGGTGCAAAACAATACTCAAATAAGTACCATT
Source organism: Bullina lineata (assembly GCA_039654405.1). Classification (NCBI taxonomy): domain Eukaryota; kingdom Metazoa; phylum Mollusca; class Gastropoda; family Bullinidae; genus Bullina; species Bullina lineata. Next base: position 14,621 of record JBDFRD010087724.1, read on the forward strand.
CAAATATGAAAAAAATAAAATAAAAATCACACAAAAAAATGAGGAGGATGCGGATGCTAAAACAAAATTCTTCTGTAGCCCTTCAAGCAAGCACTACAACATAACCTACGCTGGAATCTGCGTTGAATGATGCACCACGCTAGATCTGTCACAACAGAAAAGTGCATGGAGCACACATGGCATGTTACTTATGGCATGGTAAGAATCTATGGTAGTGTTTGCTGATGGTCTCTGGTTTCCCCACTGACATTCAAACTCATCCGTTAAAACTATGGCTTGTGGGGGACGGTTATTTGATACCAAGGTTCTATTTTGAGTAAGTTACTCATACAGAAAACATGACTGAAAGTGAGGGAAAGTAAAGAAAATGGGCAACGTAATTTATTAAAAAAAAAATTAACATTCCAAAAAAACCAAACACAAACTGCAACTTGCAAAGAAATGTAATTCACAATCATGTCTATGAGAAAATAGAACAACACACAAAAAATAATTTGAATTCCAGAAAATATTCAATGAAATTATTAAATGAAAGCACTCAAAAAAAAAAAAAATGTGAACCCATAACTTTAAACATAACTGATACAATAGCACTTTGCCATTGTGATCCAATCAGTCCCATGGGCCAAGCTCTATTGTATGAACCTAACACAAACTGTCTTCAATACCTGAGGCATGCTTCCACCCTAGTTTTGTAAGGAGCCAAAAAACCCAGCCAGGATCTGGCAAATTGACAAGACTCGCACATATTTAAACTGAAAGGCACGACTTATCACTGTCATCGACTCTGTTCTCTGTTCTATATGTTGATTCATGACAAAAAGTAGAAGTGGTGACGAGATCTGATCTAATGACGTGAATAAACTTTTTATATTTTCCATGCAATGAAATAACTGGCCGTTGAACAAGCAAGACACACTCAAGGGAGGGAAGATTTTCCATTTAAAGTAAAGGTCACAACACTGTGATACAGCAAAGAACAAAAAGCCAGCCAATAAAAAGAGACAACGATTACCACAGCATCCATGTATTGCCACCCTGGAATTTCACACTTTTTCTCTTTCACAACTTTACCTAAATAGGTTTCTCATTTAAACGTTTTTTTTAAAACTTTTTCCTATTTTAACTGACGTTAGGCAGAAATACTAAGAAACAACTAAAATGGAAAAAAAAAAAAAGAACGAAAAAAAATTAAAACAAAAAACAAAACCAATGACCAAAAATAAAATGAAAAAAAAAAAGATTAATGATAAACTGGTCTCCACTACTGTAATATGACTTTACTCGTTACAAATATGTTAAAAGTCAAAACCCGATTTGAGTTCTCTCAATACCAGTTTCACACAGAAAAAATTTTGAAAGCAAAGGCAAGAAAGAAAGAGAAAATGTCCTCTCTGTCCAGCTTTCAAGTTGAGAGGATTTGGTCACATTATAAATGGATTAGTAATTGGCCTATACATATTCTTGACATCATCAAATGATACTCTGGTCTACTAGGTGTGACTGAACACATTCTTAACAGAAATGCTTCTGAAGTCACAAAATAAATGAAAACTAAAATAAAACAAAATGTAAACCAAAAGAAAAAAATAAAACTGACAAATGAGATTGAGATACACAACCGTTATGTTTATCTGCCATCTTTATTATTTAAAAAAAAAAAAGTATGTCAGTTGCCACCTTCTTTATGTTTCTGAAATTAGTAAATTAATTTCTATCATGACTTATCACTATCAGTAATAAAAGTCGCACCTAGATAAACCAAGAACTTTGTGTTTCAGGGAACAGTAGGACGTGGATGATTGATATGAGAAACCCAATAAGTACAGTATAAATCGGTGAGCTGAACTGTTAAGGGATTAGATAGAAAATGCAACGAGCGAGTGGGAGGGTGACTGTAACATGCAGCCAGTCAAACAGCTGGACCTAATGATATAATAGAAGGCCAACTATGATACAACAACAATGATGACCAGCTACCAAGCATTGGAGAATGAGTTTAGGGTCAGTTGGTGGGGATCGGGAGGACAACTACTTACTGCTCAGGGAAATAGACCGACCCAGAATTGTGAAAGAGCCATCCACCAAAGATTTGATGTCTATCAAACTATGTCGCTTGGGTAGGCCTTAAACATTTAGAAGTTAGGAACACTAAAGCATGGGGCAAAAACTTGGGAATGGATCATGAGAAATGTACTCGGCATGAAATCATTGAGAATGTGGAATCAAAAAAACATGAGGAATGAGGCAGTAACATGACCTTATCATGAGGAAAAGTTGAAAGACAAAAAACCATTTCTTTTCATATAATATACAAAGTAGATTGGAAACAGTACAAAAGATAATTCATAAAAAAAAAAAAAAAAATGTAATGCATATGAGCACTCAGAAGAGCTGTAATAGAATGGAGATTAAAAGTAGCCGAATGTCTCCAAGTTGGCTGATTAGTCCCCATGCCCAATCATTTAAGAAAGCATTACCGGTCTTAAGCACAGCAGAATGAGACAAGTGTCTTTATTCAAAATATGTCATTACCATGTCACTTCCAAAAAAAAAAAAAAAAAAGCCTAGAGTTTCTTGGAAAGGAGAAGAAGTTTGGATACAAGGAAAGACATTCTAAACACATAAAGCAAACCCTTTTTTTCTGAACGCTCTACAAGCATTAAACTGCTTTCCCATGTGCAGTTCAACTTAAACCAACTTTTGCCAAAGAGTATTTATGACCAAGAAGTAATGAAGGGGAACAATGATGCTAGCTTATCAAATCATGAAAGCATTGAATAAATAAAGATCAAAGTACAAGGAGGTATAGACTGCAAACACAGAAAACTTGTTAGAGATCTCAAATTTTCTTTCAGCCCCTCTACCAAGATGTTTGTGTGTAAATCAATCCGTCACAAAATAAGAAGGCCCCCATTCTCTTCAATTTAGTACCAAATATGTGCTTCATAATTCCCTCAACATTATGTAAATGCCTGTAACGAGTTAAAAAAAGGGTAAAATTTTGTTCAAGTTAGCATTATATTGTCTAACAAAATAACCAAAATAATGCGCTTAATAATAATAATAATGTCGATATGAATAACACATATACCCACTCACCATGAAAAAAAAATCACAGTTACAATACAATAAAAACATGGTCTATATGTTTAAGCTTGAAAAAGCAAACATACGTCAATGCTGCCTTTTCGTATCTATAATTGCCGACATCAGCTTGAAAACTAGATCCCATATCACTTATTTTACCAAATGCCACCATCCACTAATGCTTTGAACAGCCAATCATCCGTAGTTAAATCACTGCTTCTCTCAAGTTTGAATAAACTCAGACAAATACCCGTTATCAAAAAAAAAATGTACCAATGATTGTAAACCCACCACCATTTCATATTTTCTTTGTGTCAGTCATGCCCTTCGCCCCCACTGGGGCATAGGCCACTGACAAGTTTCCTCCAGCCATCTCTGTCCTGGGCCAGTCTCTCCGTCTGTCCCCATGTGTAGCCCATATTTTCTTTAACAGTCATATTCCCACAATCCTGACTTCAGGAAAAGACATCACGACAATAATGTCCTTCCTTCCCAGCAGTCCAAAGCAATGTTATTTCCTACGTCACCTGCCCTATCTTTCCCGTAAAATGGAATAAATAAATGATGGCTTATCATCATGTCAAATGACTACTAGCACAGACCACAGGAGTTACTCTCCTCACTTTGCACAGAACTATCACACAGAACTTTGGCACTGCTTTAACGCTGGCACAACTCACCCATGCTTAGAGTATCCCACTACAAAAAAACATACGCATGAACATTTTTTTGCTGTGAACTTACCTGGAGCCAGCTTATTTGGATCAACCTGTCGATTGCTGTCATTGCATTCTTGAATCTCTTCATAGCTCAGCAGGTGAGACCAGACTGTAGACTTTCCCTAAGGGAAAAAAAGCGAATGAAATTAGGCATCAAGTAAATATGCGTACAGAATGATAAAAAGAAATACAAAATAAAAAAAAAAGGAAAAAAACAACAATCATACAATTGACGCTTGGAAGCGCAAAGAAAAATGTACAATATATATATATATACTGATAATTACTAGCAAATAACTGAAACCCTTTCGTCATCCAGTAAATTTGGTATCACCACATTCAGTACTTCCCTGGTAGTACATGAAATTGCACTGTGCCTGGTCTTTGAGTGTCATTATTAAATAGGACATGCCAACCGCATTTGAGGCTTGGAGAAATCATGAGCTGAACTCACAGTGAAATGAGGACCTAAAAGAGTAATTCTACTCCGTACAAGGATAACGCCAGAGAACGAAGAATGCAATGGCAATAAGATTTAAAAGTATATATTGCCGCAATTTGGAACTACTTCCCGTAAACGGTAATTTTTGACAGCTCCCCATAATTTCTTACAGCAAGCCTGTAAAATTGGCATGTCTGTTAAATGGCCTCAGGTTCAGAGCTCTGGTATTCCCTCCTCATTATGACACAGAATAATTAATACTTCTTCACTATGCAACTCTTTGAGCTCTTGGTATGTAGTGTAAATGTAAACCAACTGAATGACTCAATTTCTTCGCTGGCTGTTTCTACTAATCCTATTTTTTTTTTTCCAAGTACAAAATGGAATTTTTTTGTGATTTTGACCCTAGTGAAAACACTGTTTATTTAACAACTTTTCTAGGAACTTACAATGACTGAAATATAAAAATGAATCTCTATATCAAAGGTTAGGGCACTGCATCAGTTTTAATCAATTTTTAAGTTTAAAAATCTACAAGATGTTCTCACTTTCTTCTTCTGAAAAATTACAAATGATTTTCTTTCTTAATTACTTCATTCCTCCGTCACCAACCCAGGAGTCCTCATTGCAAAAGTTTATAAACCTAAAATACCAGACAGACTGTTTTGTACGCAGCCATTTCTACCAAATTTATGGCGTCCCCAACCTTCCAGGTAGCTACATTCTGATTTCCTGGGTGTATCTAAATGATGATTTTGCCCTTCATATGCGTCTTAACTTTAGTACTGCCCAATGGAATGTGCCAGAGAGGCAGGGAAGATTTTTCAAACCTATACGCATGGGGCTGGGATAATTGCACCAAATGATAGTTTTTTTATTCCCCTTTTGGGATACATACAAAGAAAATTGGAGAATTTATTGTTTTTTTTTTCACAAATTTTGTCTATTTTTTAACTCAACGCATTTATTTAGGGTTAAAGAAAAGCAGATAGATGTCTAGAGATGAAAACCTTCTTGGTCTGTAGACCATGGCTCCAGATCCTCTCCAGTAAGTCACAGAGGCTGGCGATGAGCGTGTTCTCTTCCACACCAGTGATGCTAGCCTCACTATGGCCCTCTGCTTCCTGGCCCATTTTCTCCACAAGCATCTTTTTTGTCTATTATAGTAGAGAAAGTATACAAAGTACTTAAGATATAACATTATTATGGGTATTCTTTGTCTATTTAGTGTACAAAGTATACAAAGTACTTAAGATATAAGATGAATATGGGCATTCTTTGTCTATTATAGCGTAGAAAGTATACAGAGTACTTAAGAAATAACATGAATATGGACATTCTTTGTCTATTACAGAGTAGAAAGTATACAAAGTACTTAAGATATAACATGAATATGGGTATTCTTTGCCTATTATAGCATAGAAAATATACAAAGTACTTTTGCATGAATAAAAATGGTTAAAGTAATTGAAATTCCATTTACTTTTCAAACCTTTGGCGTAACTCAGTTTCTCTATTTTGTAAAAAAAAAAAAATAAATAAATAAATAAAAAGCCATCACAAAAATATTTGAAACTTTGAAAACATACTCAATTCCAAAGAGATGCTTGATATCATGAGAACAATTATGAAACTCACCTTTGTTTTACACTCTTTGAGAAGTGTCTCCACAAACTTCCAGTTGGTCTGTGCCACCCCGGCAGAGGACGACATGTCAGGTATCTGAGGCTTGCGGAGCTGGATGTACCGCTATGGGGACAACAGCGAGAAAAATGTTGGTCAGATATAATGAATAAAACAAAACAAAAATTAACAGAAAATGGTGTCACTTAGCAAACAATTATAAAAATAATAGAAAAATAATTTCAGTTATAGAAAGTCGGCTTTTTGTACTAAACTCGTCCTACCTGAGGATCTTAAAAACTAAAGTAGTCCAGAAATAAAAGACAGACCAAAGGATATGACTCAACCAATACTTCGCTACTGTTTCTCATTTACTGCAAGAAAACACTTAAAACACTTTTTTCTAGTATGTATCAGGCAATGAAATGTACTACATTTTTAACTTGCCCATCCAATTACCTGATTTACTTTTTATACTATATTCTCACGCAAAATAAAAAAAAAAAAACCTACAAATGTGATGAACGGGATAATTTCAAAATAATACAAAGATTATCATAAAATACTGATAACAAGAAAAGAGTACTCATTCCCTCTCCCTTTACAAAGAGACATGTAAAAAAATGTTTTCCAGAATTACCAGATAGCAACTGTTTTAGACAGAGAAATCCAGAATTAACTTCCTGCCTAGCATTATTCTTTGAAAGCTGACCTGATATCTAAAGTCAAGTTTAAAATCATCAAATGAAGATTCAAAGACATTTGAAATTCATGAAAAAACAAAACCAAATACAAATCTGGTAAAAAGAAAAAATCATATTCTTTTGATAAATTAAGTTTGTTATCATTATCTCAAAATGTGTCAAAGATCAGTTATTTATTACACAACAAAATCCACATCATATCAAAGGGTCATTCTAATATGTCTTTCAATGTTATAGTTACTTGTTGTGATGTATTAAACTCAAGTGCTAAATATAAAACTTTGCTTGCAATTATCATTTCTTCAACAAATAAAATTCAAGCAACACCGACAGTGATAAACAAAATTCAGCATTGAGGGGGCAGCAATAATTTCATAACAATTCTATAGTGAATTTAGACAAAGGGGTATCTATCTGTCTTACATATTATTTAATTTCCGATGCCATGAAAACAAAAATAACAAATGTAATCCCAGTGTTAAGCAGGCCAGTTAAAAAAAAAAAGAAAAGAAAAATAAAGCAAACCAGCACCATTACATTGCACTTATAACATGGAGACTTAATACTGTATTATAAACAATTTAATCCTGAAAGATGGTTAAAGAAAAAACATTTATATGAAAATAATCAATTTCAGCTAAAACATTATAAACCAAAAGTGCTCGGAAAAAAAAAGAAAGAAAAGAAATAAAGAAATCCTTGAGTTGGAAACACAAATGGAAATAGCAACAGTGAGATTAAAAAATGATGATATTTAAAGCAATATCCTGTTATATAGCTAAGTATCTCATATATTTAACTTATAAAGGAATCCTCAAGACACTTCACACCAGCAGACTAAACGCCCAAAATTTTAACATTACATAAATATAGAATCCGTCTCTATCAAGATGATCATTTCCATAAACACAAACCAGAAAGAAAACAAAATAAGGGTCTTAGGAGTTGTAAAATGATTAAACCAAAACAAAACTGTTTTGTGCAATGATGAACAAAAAAAAACGAGAAGTGGTTCAGGCATTATTATGCACTCTACTCTTACCAGGGGCTTATCCTTCAAGGACATGAGAAATAAAAAGAAAACAGCGATAAAAAAAATGCAGGTAACCTCTTCGTCACTTTGTCAGTTTCACCTTATTACAAAATTGCATAATACAATGGACAACAAATAAATGTAATTAAGGCACTTCAAGCTTGTTAAAGGCAAAAACTTTCTGTAATAATATATAAATCACGTATACTACATTAGAAGGCCATTTTCTAATGCACAGGTAGATCCTACAGAAATATATAATCTTGCAACACTTCTATAAAAAAAAAAGTGAAAGAAGTTAAAAGAAGTCAAAAACATTTTTTTTTTTCAAAATAAAACTATAAAACACACTTTTCACCTACGATATATTTGAGAATGAAAAGGAAAGTGAACTAAAATAACATTTATATATATTCAAAGTTGAATTATTCCTGAGTAAAGAAAAGAGTTACTTTCAATGTTCATGTTCTTTTAAATTACAAATGAAATTGACATTTCGAACACAAATGTGCCGTACCCTATACAGGAAATGTGACTGAAAAGTATTTTGTCATGCATTAATGCAAATAATTTAAGACAAAAGTGATTAAACATAATTAATACTTCATCCTGAAGAATGTAAGTAACTCACCCTCAGCACCATTATCATCTAACAATGCTTAGTATATTGCATAAATCATAGCTTTGACTGCAGGAGTGTGTTGTCAAAACAAGACTGTTCACATAAACGAAATTCGATTACAGTCTGGATTATAGTGTATGATATTCTAGACCTGCCCCTATTATATGTCATGAAATACCCTATCTTTTGATACAAAACATAGTGAAACTTTTGTTCTATTTTGAAAACGACTCTTTAGACTTGGCTTTTTATCAAGGCATTTTCTTAATTGCCATTTCAAAGCAGTTTCTTAAATGCCTTTTCTATACTCTGCAATAGTCTAAACTCTTAGAAAATCTATCTGCCATTTTTTTCCCCAAAGTTTTATTTGCCTGCACAGCACCATATTATTGCTATTATTATTATCATTATTAATTATTATTTTGTGTTCAGTAAGGAAGAATGTTTTTAAACTTCTATGCAAAAGAAATTATTGGAACAACATATTGGAACGAAGTATCTTATTTGTGAAAAAACTCAAAGCTTGGATTATTGTCTACTTCATGTCTGACAAGTGATGAAAATAAGCGACTTCAATATAAGCATCAAATAAATTTTCTGCAAATTAGAAGAAAGAATTGACAAGGAGAATTGATGTAGCACATGTAGGAATAAGCATTGAGAGAGTGCGGGGACCTGCACACAGGGGAGAGAGACACAAACAGACAAATAAATGAATAGGAAAACAGAAGACAGAGAAATGAAATAAAAGTCACCCAAACAGAGAGAAATAGAAAGAGGGTCAGGGAAAAAGGGACAAAACGCGAGAGGGATGGAGGAGGGAGAAATATGGAGTGAAGAGGGGACAGTTTGTTCTATACCAAACATATAATAGTGCATATATATATGGGGATTACTGGCGCTCTCTGTTACCGGCCTTTTGTACTGACACAGTACTATGAGGACTATAATATATATATATATATATATATATATGACATAAAGGTGCATGATATGTGTGACAGTGAATATATATAATATATATATGTGTGTGTTAAACTATATTATATGGTCCTATGGAGACTAAAAATTAAAATAAAAAAAAGCATGAGTCAAAGGCAAGGAGAAATTTAGGATCTCTACTGACAACAGGAGAAAAAAAAAGTGAAAAAATATTCCACTATGTACAGGAAGAGTCTGGGAGAAGCTAATTATTAGTCAGACTGTGATGAAAGAGAAAGAGAAGATTTAATTGCGTTGGTAAGAATGTACGCATTTACAAAAATGTCAAGGTAAGATGATAGACGTTTATAGAGGAAAGCACCTCAACCAGCCACATAGGAAAAGTTAGGTACAGTGAAACCTCGCTATACCGCCACCCGTTATACTGCCATTCCAGCAACCACCAGCTTTTCGCCGTGGTACAGATCTGACACCTATACAAAGTCACTAAAAACATTGATATACCGCCATCCGCCAACAGTTCAACTGTTACATTCATAACTTGAGTACAGTAAATATTGCTCGTTATACTGCCAACGTAAATTTAACTCCCACTCCCCACCTCTACCTAAATCCAACTAACAGACGGAACGTCACTTGGCACCACAGCCTGTGCTTGTTACTCAAACATCAACCCTACTACACGCTCTTCGCTTTTTGGAAGCGAAGTCCTGATAGGCCTACTGATTGGGCGTGCAGTGGGAAAGGCGGGTCACAGTTCAATCTCCTCTCGCTCAATGGAGAGTTTGCGAACATGGTACCGTATTTTCGTTGTACCGCCATTCTTGTTATACCGCCATTTTTCGGTTTGCCCCTTACTTGGCGGTATAAGGAGGTTTCACTGTACTGGTATTCTTAATATGCTGTACCGGAAGCTGATCAAAACGTCAACACAACCTCCCACGCAAACAGGAAGATCGGAAGTCCGAAAGCGCCTGCAATGTCCACTCATCGCGTCACAGGAAGCGTGAAGTAAACAGCTCTATGCAATCATTTTTTTAAATAGCTTTTAGAATTAATGATAATCACTGCTGACGTTGTCAGATACAGAATCGAATTATTGATAACAGTACGAGCGTGGGTAGTCCTACCCGTTAATCCTTTCACTGCCAGCTTTGTGTCGCAAAAAAGATGTTTTTTTTTCACTTACTTACTCACTGGTTCACTCACTTACTCACTGGTTCACTCACTTACTAAGTCATTCACTCACTCACTCACTCACTCACTCACTCACTCACTCACTCACTCACTCACTCACTCACTCACTCACTCACT
>JBDFRD010087725.1:0-13667 GCA_039654405.1 Bullina lineata
TATTATTATTATTATTATTATTATTATTATTATTATTATTATTATTATTATTATTATTATTATTATTATTATTTTGAAATCGACGAAGTTGCAGAAAAGAATAATATCAATATCTAATGTCCCGGAAAAATAAAAAAATATTAAACGTGAAATCATATTGGAAAAGTAAAGTATTAACTGTCTTGTAACACTTTTGAAATGCTTAAGACTGCATTGAGGAACAAAGGGCCATAGAACTGTCAACCAAAGTGTTGAACACATTGCTACACTTGCACAAACATTAAAATCTTAACAAACCAAAGAGAAATAAAGAAAAGGCTTAAAGAGGAGATAAAGATAGCCGCACCGAAAATTTGTAGACCGTCAAAGCGCAGTAAGCAAAATGGGTCATGACTGAGTAGGTACTCGTAACATGTGAAATCACTCTCAACAAATCAAACGTTATATAAAATGAACCGCCAACACGTCTCTATGCTTGACATTGCCTCATAATATTTAAGAAAATGAGAGAAAATAAGACGCTTGCTTGAGCGACACAGACAGTTGTTTACAAGGCAACGCACTTGAAGGATATCTGAATGAAGAAACAAGTATGAACATCAGAAGAAAGATACGTCGGTAAAATTCAGGAATGCAGTAGATAATATACTGGTTTGCGTGAAAAAAAGGTCTATAATAGAAATTTATGTTATTCTGGCACAATAATTTATGAAGTAATCATGGTTTCTCATCTCATTGGAATAAATACTGACCTTATGACCATGTCAAGGCCACAGATAGGATGCTTGACCAACACTTGGACAACAAGAGGCACTGGTATGTTGTCAGACTCTCTCTGAAGCATGGACCTGCAGCTAAGAGTAACAAAGTGTTCAGACGTTATATTTTATTTCCTATAATTTTATCTATAATTTACTGACGGAAATTAATATCCGTGACTGAGGCAGCATTGCGTGATTTATTGTCAGATAATTAACATTTTCACACACTCTTTCCAGAAATGCAAATATCCACAATCCATTCAAATGCATTTAATGCACATTCATTCCCATATAATAATAATAATAATAATAATAATAATAATAATAATAATAATAATAATAATAATAATAACAATAATAATAAATATATATAGGTATATAGTATGCTAGGTTTTGGGGGGTATCGATAGACAGATTATACTCTCGTTGCTTTTGTTGTATTCATTATCCTCTCTCAAAATTCTTGACTTGAGTCTCTGGTGCACAAGCTTCTATTATATATGGTATATATTTCCAAGTTTCCAAGGCCGTATTGTGGGTGTATTTTAAGGTATATTTTTAATGTTTTTTCCTTCCATACTATATTCAGTGTAGATCCTGTAAGATTCTAATAAATATTGTGGAGTAGATTCAGTGTTTGACTCAATGTATGACGACTATTTTGTGTTTGCATTCAGTGGAATAGTGGAATCCTTAATACTACTTTTAATGAATTTTAATGTATGTCATCTTCAAAATAAAATCTCCCGCAAAATTGGTAACTGCAACAGTCTCATGTTATTCATTTATGCAAGCACATTTCAGTTTCCCTGAACAGCCAAAAGCTCATTGCGTTACGTTATCAGAAATGTTATTTCCTCTATAACATTCAAAACATACTCGAGAAGAGTTGCAGGTACACTCTCTCCTGTTTTTTAGACTTCTTCGTCTCTCACTTATAATAGATTATCTGGACAACAGTAGCGCACACGTTACTTTAACCATAATAGATTAAACGAAAGCTACGGTGTTTGAAAATTATGAGAAATTAGCATTGCAGTCTCACACGGAGCAGTCTTGCGGTTTTCTCTTTGGGATCTCAACGAGTTCTACAAGTTATGGTTATTATAATTTGATATTAAATATGCCACCTCGTCCATCTCATCTTTCTTTTGTGTGAAGATTTTTGGGTAGATATCAATGTAATACTAAATAAGACACCAATTAAATAAAAGCTTTTAAACACATATTATACGTTTCCTGAAATTGGAAAATTATACTGCTACATAATTTGAGAATATCACCGTTTTCAAACATTCGTTGTTTAATATCTATGAATGCTAGCTATAATTCTTTCAAATTACGAATTTTCCTTCCTCACTAAAGTTTCCCTGTGCGATTTTCTGAGAATAAAAGATAATGTTTGCTGCCTCACGTCCTGACAAGCTAATTGTAGACTCATTATCGTATGTAGACGAAACTTAAAAGAAAATCTCCATACAATTTTCCCTGTGAAATCTTCTGAGATTTAATGATAATTTTTGCTGCCTGACGCCCTGACAACCTAAGGAACATTTATAGATACTTCATCGTATGTAGACAAAATTAGAAGGAAACCCGTTTGATCGGGAAAAACCGAGCACGAAAGGCAAGGAAAGATTCCTATTATCTTAGTATTTATGGAGTTCTACGGCAGAAAAGGAACATTTTGATTGAGAAGAAATTGTTTAATGCACTTATTGAGCATATATTTTTTCAAAGGAAAAGTAATATAACTTTCAAAGTTTAAGACTACAAAATGAAGTAGATGATTACAAATAGCAAAGCGGACGCTAATGTATGATAAATTGGAGAATTCCCTTCAAGGGGCTGTTTCTTTGATCCGTACATGAAAACCGGCCTGATCGTCTCTCATCTTTTCATCTTAATGCATCTTTCTCTAAGGCAATCCTATTAAAGGCCTACCCTGGTACCGACAAGCGTAGACTATAATTATTGCAGTTACTTAAATTTTCCGTTTTAGGCACCTCGATCAAATTACTTTCCTTCCATTTTGTAGTATCTGTTACTCGGTCCGAATCTTTTCAAACAGACTGTGAAGGAAAAAGAAGCAGAGGCAGACAACGAACATCATACATTGACAGTCTGAATACTTTCTCAACAAGCAAACTAATATCCAACAACAAGTTTATCCGGCTGGCTCATAATAGAGTAGACTGGAAGACCATGACCATTGATGCCTGCACCAGGCCTGACGCTTGAAGAAGAAGTGATGTTAAATTGTCCTAGAACTATTTTCGTCAGCTCGTGCAAAGTAAGGGAGGAGTTCAACTGGCAGTTGAGAGGTTCAAGTCAGGAACGACTTCTCTGCCTCAACGGATGAATCATTTAGACATAGAACAGAGTGTTGTACAGCTTGTTTGTTGTATGGAGTGGTCAGTCACCAAGAGAGCAAATAATGCAATGAAAGCGTCAAGCACGAGATCCAAAGAAATAAGAAAATTGTGTTATAACTCGCAAGAACAGGCAAGTGTAGAAGCCGCTGAAGGAGTTTGTTATGGTGAAGGAGAATTCGATTAAAATATGTTTTGCTCTTTCATTGTTTCATAGGAAATAGTATTATAGTTTGTGAAAACTTGTATGAGCGGTTTCTTGTCGATAGGTATTGCAGTTTTGTAAATTTTTTAAAATTTTTAATTTTTTTTTTTATTATTTTCAAAAATGACGTCACATAACCAGTTATAAAGTGAAAAATGTGTACAGAGAGCTATGATTATGAGCATTGTTATTGTATTACGTTGAACAAATAGGCAGTTTATAGTTTATTTTATAAAGCCCCCCCCCCCCTTTTTTCCCCCAATTTTCTCGCTCGCCGTCCACTTTTAATATTTTTATAGTTTTTTGCTCTTGCGACATCATTGAGAAAATACTCAGTGTTTTTGTCTTAATCGCATGCACAGAATATTGCGTCATAATATCGTTTAATTGTGTACAAACAGCGGAATGTCCTAGGTGTATTTTAAGTTTCCTGTAAAATACATATTTATGTGTTAGTTTAACTTTATACTCAGTATGCATAAAATTATGAACATTGTGTCTTTCTAATAAATGTTAAAGGCAAAAACAATATCACTATGTATTTGTTTATTTCATGTCATGAATTATTATGTGTTTGTTTACTTCATGTCATGAATGTTCATTCAAATTAGATTTAGTTTGTAGGTTCAAAATGAAGAAATATGTAACACTCTTATTACTGCGTCTAATATCCCCTTAAGGGCTGTAGGCAATTTTATGTTGCTCCGGTCTGAATTGTAGGCTTGGTTTTTCTTTTTATAGATATACCATGTGTTGCATCAACGTACATTCTGAAGGATTCTGTAGTGTCATGTTATTAAATAAATTTTAATAAGAAATCTACCCGATAATTGATAAAGTAAGACTCCCGCTCTAGATAGTAGCATGATAGATGTCCTCTTGCTTCCCAGCATATTGCATTGTATTACGTGTTGTCAGAAGTGAGATTCGAAAAAGAAATCGCACACTATGTAAGAGGAAAAAAAGGCACAGATTCTTAAAAAAATCATTAGAGCGTGGAATTCAGGAAGATAGAATAATAATTAGCTAAAGCTGAGTTTGATTTAGACCACGAGGAGGCTATGTCTTTTTACGGCATTTACAGCTTGATGCCAGAACGCGTTTTCAGCAAAGTCATTTCTCCTTTCTTTTTCTTCTTTTCCTCTTCCATTGTCTCTTCATGTAATTGTTGTGGTTTTTGTTTCGCTTCGAAGACAGTAATTGTCGATACTTCTCGATTATGTTTTTTGTTTTGTGACGTTCTTATCATTGGAAGCATTCTCCCTTATTGTTGCTTTTTTGACTTTGCGTGATAAAACGCCGTCAAGACAGAATCGGAAAACAGAAACTGGTCCAGGGGAGACAACCGAAAAATGTCAAACTTGAAACCTCTCGATACCCTTCAATTCGAAGACTCACACAGTTTGACACAAAACCGGAGGATGTGGGGACAAAAGAGAGGAAATTGTTTCTCGGATTGGCTATGGCAAAAACCAATGAAAAAGACAAATTCAAGGCATTTTATACATCATAGGAAGAAAGGGAATGACATCTACTCAACATGGAATCTGGAGCCCGAAGAAATAAACAATTAAAATGTTTATTTTGCCAGGTTCCAAGCGTGTTGCATGGCAACAATAAGTTTCTATTGAAAGATACAAAATCAGTACAAAATATAACACATAAAATGAAACTCTGGATCAGTTTGTAACAGAGTTAAGAAGTCTATCTCAGCTTTGGAAAGTTGGGGGAAGACAGGTTTAGAGATAGAATGTGTTGTAGGTCTACAAAAGAAAACTGTACAAGAAAGACTTTAGTGCGAATCCAAACTGGCTTTGACACTGGCACTATCCATATGTAGAGCTGATGAGCAAAACACAAGTGGGTTGGATTTCATGAAAGAAGAACAAGAAGTTAATGCCATAGGAAGATCTCAAATAAAAACTTATTAGACAGATGTGGACAAGAAGACATGGCGACCATTGTCACAAGGAGAAGATGGTGATGGATTGGACATGCTTTGGGAAGGGAGCAAGAATCCATTTCAAGAACAGCACTCCACTGGACTCCAAAAGAGCAAGAGGAAGGCCTAGTACAACATGGAGAAGGAGAGTGGGAGGTGAAATGAAGGCCATAGAATAAACACGGAGAGCATGATGATGATGATGATGATGATGATGATGATGATGATGGCAGTGGTGTTGTTGCTGCTGGCGGTGTTACCAAAAAAGGAAAAAGTCGAGGAATCATTTTTTCTGGAAGACACAGAAGAAAATGATGAAGAAGGATTTTTTGGTGACATACTGAAAGAGGATGACACAGATTTCTGGAAAGCAAATATTATACTAAATGACAAAAACATAGTTTGGCATAAATCACACTTTTGTTGTCCCTGCCTGGCATATCTTCGCAAGGCATAAGTCTTTTTCATACGGATGCAAAATGACATAAGTCATTTTACCCATAATTTCTTTGTTTTTCATAGAAAAAAATATTATACATTATGGGAATGACTACAATCTATGCCTAGGCAGAAATTAGGAAAAAATTATATAACAAGCTAGGAAATAAGCAGTTTTTATTGATTTTCTCACAAGTGAAAAAAACTGAATATGCCATTATCACAGAGCAATGACGATGTCTACATTTAATTACAGGTTGAATAGTTGTGGTAAAAACAATCAACTGCTTAATGTATTAGTAAAACCAGAACTATGAAATGATGATACATTTTTCATCTCTGGTAAGTTTCTTAATCAAACCAGGTATAAACTAATTAAAAGTTCTTTAAATGAAAAATCACCCAAAGGATCTTTTCTTAATTTATTCACTGATAGAAAAAACCCAATTTATATCATTTCCCCTTATGAAATAATAAAAGAAATTAGAAAACTAAGTATAAATAACCATATTATGAACTGTGAAATGAATGAAAATGGTGAAGATTTATTGAATCCAAAGCATTTAAATTCAATGAATAAAACTTGATGGTTTTTGATGACATATTACTAGAGAAATAAAATAAATGCAATTATTACAATACAGGAGGAAGAAATAATAAATGATCTTTTTCTACCTTTGACAAAATAACTTGAAGTTTCCAAGAGAATTCTAATTTTAATGTGTATGTCTGTTCAAAGAAAGTAGTAACATTCAGCATAACTATCAAGGTCACATAAGGCATAATGTGGATTTTGATTAGTACAAATCTTTTTGTATAATTTTTTAGAGAGATATATTCAACTCTCTAATTATTGATAATTCTTCACCATTAGTATAGCAATATCTAAAAAAATATTCTTTTTACTTTTCAGTCAATTTTCTTAGCATGTACCATTTTTGTGCTAAACTGGCATCTCGTCATTTTTAGATAAGTTATTTACAACCCTAGATGTTGTTGAAATTTAATGAACAAAAATGAGCTTTACTTTCCTATTGTTTACAGTAGTGGGTAAAGGTTTGAAACCTATGTCTTATGTCCTGTTTAAGTTATTGTTCTGAGGATAGTGATATTCAGCCCAAATTAGGCAGATTTTTGTCGATTTTTGTAAAAAGGGGAATATTTAATCACGATTATAACAATAAATATTAATGACATAGCTGCATTGTTCTTTGACTGTCATCTCGGTGTTATGGCTGTTTACAGTTTGTCAGATTTTCTTGTTAGATGATATTTAAGAACATTGTTGAACCCAGAAGTCGACAAGATTTCACTTTTCACAAGCCTCAGAAAAATTTTTAATCCACACGATCTTTAAAATGTGATAACTTGTTTATTTACTGATTTTTAAAAATAAATTATCATTTTTTTTTTATTATCAATGGCTTTAAAACTATGTTCTTTGCATGTTATGCATTTCTGTTCAAAAATCAATTTGCAGTACCTGACATTATGACATCTATTTTATGTAACCAGTGATAAGGCATAACAAATGGCGTGGCAGTGCGATAGCCAAATGGTTACTGCGTTGGACTCCCACTCTGAGGGTCCAAGGTTTGAATCCAGATGACCGCTTTGCCCAGATCATACTAGTTTTATTCCAAAGGAAAGACAATGGTCAATACGTTTGGAACTAGTCTGACGTGCAGTGATAGAGAGCGAGACGTTCATGGGTAAAATTTTGAAATTTATACATGTACATGTACAAGAAATTGCATGATGCCATAAGTTTTACTTGTTCTGTACCGTGGTATTATCTTTAAAAGCGTTACATTGTAGTTCTCATCTCCACCTTCAAAAGCTGCCCCACCCTTTAACAATGAATTATTAGGGATTTGTCATACTGTGTGTTTACATGTAGACTGTACTTGATAATATGAATATGTAATCAGATAGATATATTTCAAATTTCAATTAATGTATATTGCCATTTTGCCTTGATCAGCTTTTGTTACAATCCGAAAATAATATTAAAAATTCATAACCATAACATTTTTTATTGTCCTAATGCTCGCTTTTGCGTGTTCTTTCTGGCCGGTTGCTTTAAAACATGAATTATCATTAAAAAAAACACTTTGTAGAGTTGTAGTACCTACTTTTGTCGCTTAACGCCATGCGAATTATGTGGAAACTTTGAATTAGCGGGTAAAGACTATCTTCGTCAGGATAAAAAATAACTTGATTTCTGCGACGTGACTTTAAATTGGGCCATGGCCAGTGAAGTGTGCATGATGCAGGTTGGCACGGGAAGGTAAGTGGCTGAACCACCACCATCATCTTTATTACGACCAACATTATTACCACTTCAAAGAGCGGCAAGACACACATCGGAAACAGAAAAAATCGTAAATAGTAACGTTTTTAAAGCGGCTTTCGGTTTTAATGCCTTCTTGTACGAAATGAGTCGATTTTACACACCCAGGTGGAAGAGAATTAAGGAGGAGCAGAGAAAATTATACGAAATTGAGGAAGAGGAGAGTGTGTGAAGAGGAAGAATATGCAAAAGAAAAGAGTGAAAGAAGGAGTAGCAGATAAAAGGCGAAAACATTATGAAAAAACCCCACTGCGGCAATGGTCAACGAAAACGCTTGTGTTGATGTCCCCACTGGTGTGTATTTAAGGGAGCTAATTAGGGAAAACTTATTTATTGTATGTAACATTTACTCAATTGTTTCCCCTATGATTGCGTCGAAACTTGTGGCTTCCCTTTTCTTATTCCAAATTCTTCTTCTACCTCTCTTTACTCTCTTTCTCGCCGTCTTCTTTTTTCTTCCCTTATTGATCCTTGTCCTCCTTCATCTACCCTCTTCGTCCTCTTCAATGTTATTTTCTCTCTCCATTTCCTCTTCCAGCTTCTCATCTTTCTCCTCCTACTCTGTCTTCTATTTGTCTCACATGTCCGAGCTAGCGCAATCGTTGCAGGGCAACAAGAGTGAACATATTTTGTATGTCCACCTGTGCCAAGACGGTTCTGTTTGGGACACGATCTTGCCATGTGATTCCCAAGATCCTTCTGAAGCAGCGTAGATGGAATGTGTTGAGTCTGCACTCTTCAGGCGTAGAGGGTCCATGTTTCGCTGCCGTGTAGCAGCGGGCTGAGCATGCACACTTGACACACCATCGCCTTGGTATTGAAGGTCACCATGCTGTTGTTCTACACGAGCCATTGCTGTTGCTACTTTGCCGACTATCTCGATTAGCTCCGTGTCATGACAATATTTGTGGTAATGCTACTGGCGGTGTTGCTGCTGCTGGTGGTGTTGCTGTTGCTGGCGGTGTTGCTGGTGGTGGTGGTGGTGTTGCTGCTGGTGGTGGTGTTGCTGCTGGTGCTGGTGTTGCTGCTGGTGGTGGTGTTGCTGGTGGTGCTGGTGTTGCTGCTGGTGGCGGTGTTGCTGGTGGTGCTGGTGTTGCTGCTACTGGCGGTGTTGCTGCTGCTGGCGGTGTTGCTGCTGGTGTTGCTGCTCCTGGCGGTGTTGCTGCTGGTGCTGGTGTTGCTGCTGGTGGTGGTGTTGCTGCTGGTGGTGGTGTTGCTGCTGGTGCTGGTGTTGCTGCTGGTGGTGTTGCTGCTGCTGGCGGGGTTGCTGCTGCTGGTGGTGGTGTTGCTGCTGGTGCTGGTGTTGCTGCTGGTGGTGGTGTTGCTGGTGGTGGTGGTGGTGGTGCTGGTGGTGGTGTTGCTGCTGGTGGTGGTGTTGCTGGTGGTGGTGGTGTTGCTGCTGCTGGTGGTGGTGTTGCTGCTGGTGGTGGTGGTGCTGCTGGTGGTGGTGTTGCTGCTGGTGGTGGTGTTGCTGGTGGTGGTGGTGGTGGTGCTGCTGTTGGTGGTGGTGGTGCTGCTGCTGGTGGTCGTGCTGCTGCTGCTGGTGGTGGTGGTGGTGCTGCTGCTGCTGGTGGTGGTGCTGCTGCTGTTGCTGCTGGTGTTGCTGCTGGTGCTGGTGAACTGTTACTTCTGCCGCTGTCGCTGCTACTAATATTTCTCGTAAAGGGGCTGGCGGTAGGCTGCTAGGTTGGAGGTGGTAGTTGTGATAATCTTGGTTTTGGTGTATTATACACTGAAAGCAGTTTTCTTCCAAAAAATCTCGTTTAAGGAGCTCCAACTGATCCACCAGAGCGGATTGTGATTAATCATAATTATTCCTTTATTAGTTTCTTGGTCAATACAGTCAGTGGGCAGCGTTACTGTATGAGGAATCAGCCGTAATGGATGGGAGAAGGAAGGGTGTGGGAGAAACAGGAGCAGAGTGGGCGAGTTTGCTGACGATGGTGTGAGGGTTAGGATTGGTGTTGGAGGTGGTGGTATTGGTGTTGGTGATGATGGAGGCGATGGAGGTGGTAATGGTGATGATGCAGGCCATTGAGGTGGGTGAGGGTAGTGGTTATAGTTTAGAACATGGTGTTTTGGCTTTAATTATGAGAAAAAAACTGAGACAGTGCAAACGCGGTGGCCAATTGGTGACATCGTTAAATCTTATTTCAAAGGTAATGGGTTTGAATCCTGACGGCAACCTACTTTGTCCTTGAAAAAGACAATTCGCACCAGTTTCCCTCTTTCCAACCAGGTTGGAAACAGACATATCTATCCATCATTCATCTAGTCATTCATTCATTCATTCATTCATTCATTCATTCATTCATTCATTCATTCATTCATTCATTCATTCATTCATCATCCATTCATTCATCAATTCATTCATTCGTTCATTAATTCATCATTCATTCATTCATTCATTCATGCATTCATTCATCATCTATTCATTTATTCATTCATTCATTCATTCATTCATTCATTCATACATTCATTCATTCATTCATTTATTCATTCATTCATTCATTCATGCATTCATTCATTCATTCATCCATTCAAGTACTTTTAACGTAGTGAAGCACAGGCCACAGACCAGATCCTTTCACTTCTTTCAAGTCCCCTTGAAATGTGAAGACACGAAGGTCTTCTGAAAGAGTTTCTTTAACGTTTATGTTCTTTCTTGGGAGAAACTCATGCTGATTGTTACTGTTGTAATGGCCATATACTTTTCTTGCATTTGCTGATTAGTGTGAAGTAAAAATGCAATATTTTGTTGGTCATGGACTGACCCGGTAGTAAGCTCTGCATTCCGTTTCTCTTCAAATACGTTGTCCGCATCATGATCCAGTCTATGTCGTCAGTAGTAAAAGAAAGGATGACCATGGAAAATCTTTGGACATGGAAAAATAATACATAAATCAAAGTCCTAAAAATATGGGAATTGCCTTACAGAGCAAAGAAATATTTTGTAAAACCTTTCGTGTGATAAAATCTCGATTTGTATTATGTATGACTTTACAGATCCAAAGAAAATACGTTCAATCAATAATGTAATGGAAATTAGGGTAGTAAGAATAAAAAATGTAAAACATAAGTCGTTGTAAAATATGTTTGTCCTTTTACACCTTAAGGGCTAAGGCTTCAGTTCACGGGACTGTAATTTGATGTGAATAAATTTTCACTTTTTAATGTGTAGACCTACGTAACAAATCCAATAATGTGTGAATGTACATTACAGCTATGTGGTTACACTTGTCTGGTAATTTTGTGTTAGCTTCCAGAGCCTGTCTTTATTCATTAATAAAAAACCTTACGTTTTCTTTGATGTTGGAAATGATTCCCTTGCTTTTATAAGAAAATATTGGGCATTCCATAACAAAGGAGGACATACTCTAAAGTATTATTCACTAAAAGCAATTTACCTGAGGATGTAAGCGTTAAGTGCTGGTTTGAAGAATATGAGAGTTCTGGCTGACGGGTGAATATTAAGAAAACCTTGCAAATGCACTAGTGCCATTCAATGGAGACACTTGCTAGTATAGCAAACAATCTTAAACTCACCTCCCTTGGACTGGTAACCTGTGACGCTTTCTCAATAAATAGGAATTGAAACATGTTGGTCAGATTATATTCATTTTATACACATGGTAGCGTGAATTGTCTACAATCATTTATCATATTTTGCAATAAATGTCTCGTTAAAAGAGAATTACAATAGTTGCCTTGACTTCGCAAAAAACAACAAAAACGACGTAACTGAGAATTCTGCACTCCTTTCCAGCTTCTTGCTTAGATTGCTTCAATTCGGAGTGGAAATTGCAGGTTTCTTTATTTTAGAAATGATAAAGAGATTAATGTTCACAAATTCATCTTCGAAGATACTCTTAAATTTCTAAGTTTACAAGATATATTAATTTCAGTGCAGACTTTCGACGTTGCATTTCACTTTGGATCTATTTTTTTGTCTAACATTAAATCGTTTAATTAAAATTCGACTTACTTACTTTGAATTATTCCACTGGTTCCTGTCTGGAGCAGAAGACCGCAACAAGGTTCCTCCAATGTACGCACTTCTGGAAGACTCTTTTACCTGAACCTATGTCATCCCCTTTTTTGCATTCATCGTCCGAAAAGCTCAGCGCCTACAGGTTGCAGCGGTGCATCCCCGGCATACCTGTGCGGTCTTGCCACTCTCATAGAGGAGTTCTGATGTTCCAGGTCTCTATCCAGGGTTTGGTCTTGATTGGCAGGAGAGTTGTCTGCACACTGACCTCCTTAAGGCTTTCACCATCACACATCACAGGCTCCACTGAAGATAACTTCCAATGGACCAAGATGTCTACTGGAGTTGTTGCAGTGAAACACGCTCTTCTTTCTAGGATATAATTGTTATTCCTGTGCCCAACCCCTAGAACATGGAGGTACGGTGTACCGCACTTAGTCTGCCCACTTCTTCCTTTGACCTATCCAGCTTGGGTGACCCTAACAAGAACAGAAGTTCCAGTCGGCATAGATGTCCCGGTCATTGAGACACACAAGTCCATTACTACGCCAACGTTGCGACTGATTAATGGGAATATGATTTTACTATAATGAATTGATCGATTCGGTCTTCAGACTGATTGTGCCGGAAAACAGGACTGAGGTCGAATGCACTTTTATGGAATAGTTGGAAGAGCTGGGCTCTACAGAAAGCATAACGTTACTATAATACAATGAACAACAGGTACAAACAAAATACACGGTGGGAAATCCAATCAAAAGAAGCTATCCCGAAAAACATACAGACAAACGCTCGAGTTTTGACACTTTGTATTTTTCAGCTTCCCTACAGCCTCTATCCACTTTTTTGCATTTAAGGTACAAACAAAAGTGACAAGGCTGGCAGAAAAAAGCAGGAAAACACGCCTTCAAACACACACAGGCAAGAGAGAAATAATCATGCTGAAAAACGAACTGGAAGAGACCATTTTGCTTGACGGAGAAACCACTGTCTGAGACCACAAATCTCAACGCCATGCCAGCATCATGTCTTCCACAGGACAAACTGCTCGGGATGTGCGTTCCAAGAACTGCGAAGAACAACATGTCCTCAATACACAACAGTATGGAGCTCCAAAGTTTTCTCCTTTAGGAACACAATTTGTCCTTTAGTCTGGCTCCAAATTTCACCAGATTCACAGATAGCATGTTGTAGTATTTTATCCACGATTTACACGTCGTTTTCCCTAAGAATTGGTATCAGCTTCCGACACGAGAAACTGCGACGAAACAAAAAAGAATAAACACACCAAACCGTCTTCACCAATCAACAGGTCACGAATGGGAAAAGGAGTTGGATCTGACACACGTTGAGAAAGCATCCAAGCGCATGACAGAAAAGGAATTTGACTGGACTTAACAAGAAAAGAGAAAGGCTGCAGGAGCAAAGAAGATTGGGAAGAGATGACAAAAGACAGGTAATTTAATGGCTCTGGTGAAGAATGCTATCCACAAATTGCAGCCCTTTTTACTAAAAATAAAACAAAAAAGTGAGTAGTAGTAGTAGTAATAGTAGTAGTAGTAGTAGTAGTAGTAGTAGTAGTAGTAGTAGTAGTAGTAGTAGTAGTAG
>JBDFRD010087836.1:0-13666 GCA_039654405.1 Bullina lineata
TGATGTTCCATGTGGCTACGCGTGTTGTTTTCCTGGGTGTCAGAAGGGGCGTCGGCCTTGCAGCTTCCTCTTGGCTTCACTGCAACGCGTCATACAAAAATCTCCAGGATGAAGACCCTTCTTCGTCCAGTAGAATGCATTGATTTGTTGTCGTTGATGCTTCTGTAACTTAGGATTTTTTTTACAGGCAGGGAAGTTAACCCTGCACTAACTCCGGGAGAGGTGGTTGCGCTTCGTCCGATCTCTACCTTTCAACCTGTCCAGCATGGGTAACCCTACCTGGCATAGCTCTCAAAGTCATGGAAATACCCAAGCCATCACCCGCAAGGGGGCAACCATGTGATGGACTTTGCTTTGCAGGCACCCCAAAGTATGATTCTGACAATGTAATTGTGAAACTTACAATGTACAAAGTCAGTTGCCTGGGCTCAGTCTTCTAAGCTGACCAAGACTGTAAGAATGACATGATTCAGAACACAAAAAAAGCAAACTATGACAACAAACAAATAGTATGTTTGCCAATACATGTACATGTACTTAAAATGATTAAATATATGAGAAAGAACGTAAGACTGATTTCCAATTTTACTTTATTTAAAGTGTATTGATAATATCTAAATGCATAGTCCTATCATGCATCGAATCATATTTATGATTTTCCCATAAATAACTAACTTCATCAAAATCCAATATAAAGAGTATCTCATGCAATAGATTACACATTTTGTGAGGGAGGAAAGCTTTACTAAAGTGCATAATGTACTGAAAAGAAAACAGAATTAACAGTTTTACAACAAAAAAATATCTTATGATACAAACTTTGCATCGAATGTAATTTTGATATATATTGAATAAATGTTCAACAAGGAAAGAAGATTGCAGGTTTACAAGATAAGGGTATAAGGACATTGTACCACACATTCAAATCTATTAAAATGCACACAAAATTTGGCAAGATGAGACAATGAGTGAATCACCACTTACAAAAACATTACACAGATTACAAACCATTATAGGCAGAGGCAGATCATGTTTACAACACTTCTATTAATGTTATTGTAAACAAATTATCAATGATATACATGTATACAAAATGCTCATACATTTTCAAAGAACAGGGAGCAGCGATCAACAGTATATTATCAAAAGAATAAACTTCATCAGCATTGCAATAACATACAGCTGTAAGAGCATTTTCAGCTAGTAATGCTTTCTGAATTCTATGTTATCGTGAACATTGTAATAAATTGACTCCTACTTCTAAAAGGAAGAAAGTGATTGACACACATAAAAAGACAAAAAAAATCATTGAAAAACACAAAGATTTACACCTAAGGACAACCTTAAAAAGCCTAACATGGCATCCAGAAAGCAAAAGATCAATAGGAAGACCAAAAGCCTTATGGAAAGAAAAAGTAGAGGAAGAGATGAAGAAAATGGAAAAAAATGGAACACACTGGCAAAAGCAATACAACGTAGTGAAACATTTTTTGATGGCTTATATTCTGCGGGAGCTCAAAGGCCAAAGGCCAAGACCCTGGAAAGAAAGAAGAAACATTCAAATGTTGATTCACATCACATACTCAAACACAATTCTTTAAAAATAAATGTACAGTCTAAGCATTATGGTGGGATCAGTCTGATCATAATATTTCAGTAATCAATGGGCAATGGAATATTGGATGAACTTATCATCACATTCTCCCCCTGAAGAACCTTTTTTTTTCTCAAAAGAAGGCAAAGTGTTTCTATATTTTGTGATCAGTCAGTCTTTCCCCACCAAAAAAACTTCCCGAGAGGGAATTGAAAATTACTCAAATTTATATATAAAATAATTCTATACAGTATTACTTGTTAAAGGATACATCAATGACTTTGGAAATTTTTGCCCTTTTTAACCTTTTTTTTTATCATATGATAGTTAATGTATTCGGAAACATTAATGCAAATTCAACACAAGATTCAAGTTCTCTATATTTTGAAGGATATTAAGATCAAACATTTTTTAACCTAATTTTACAGCATTAGAGAGTAAGGAAAATAAATGTTAGCTGTTGGGATCATAAAATAGATCTGAGATGCAAAGAGAAATTTGATTCTTTATAACATCGACAGTATCGAGTATTTGTATATAAAAAAAAAAGTACAGTTCTTTCAAGGCCTATGAGGCCCATAGAGCCGGAGCTTATCTCGGTTTCGGTAGTGTGAAGTGGAACAGATGATTTTTTTTTTTCATCTCCAAGGCGGGACGCTTGTCTGTCGTATTTGTATACTATTAGTATTAATTATATGTGATATTTTATATATATATATCTGTGCAAATACATGTACATGAATTTTAGAAGAGAGTTTGTTTTTCAACATAATTAAATTGCACTGATATTTTTATGAAACAGTACGAATGAAAATGAACTAGAGTCTACATATACAGCAATATGTGAGATAAGGTCTTTTTAGAAGAACAATGTTCTGATGTACAAAAGCACATTTTCAATTGTAGACTTATCTATTTTCAGAGGATAGCTTTTTTCAATACACTTGTGGATTCATTTCTTAGCTTCCTTAATTTAAGAAGAAAAGCCAAAGAACAGCCCATTTTCATTAATCCACTATTTAAAGAGAACAAAATAGAAAATACTTTTGAAAATATATTGAAGTGCTACTGACTAGTCATACTGAGAACTGCTTTGTCTACAAGAGTATAACAATAGATCAGCTTTAAACTAAACAACAAGAAAGATATTTTTGTACAAGGGCGGTTTGCATAACATGAGGCTAAAGCAAACAATAACAAACCAATAAAAGCAGTCAACAGACATGAAACACATGGCACACAGTTTTAGAAACAATGAACAAATTACATCGAGATTTAAGTATACAAGCACAGACAATAGTTGGAGAATAAATGAAAAGATACATTCTGCAATGTTAAAGGTATAAAGTTTTAAACAGATTAACTAAGGTTTCATCAAAGGGGTCTAAAAGAAAAGACAAAAATTTGAATTATTATGTACTAACCCCATGTTCAAATGAAACAGTACTTTGCAACAGAAAATATAGTAAGTTCCTTCAAGGCCTATGAAACCTGTAGAGCTGGAGCTTATCCCAGTTTCAGAAGCGTGAAGTGGAACAGATGATTTTTTACTTCATCTCTTAAACAGGATGCTTGTCTGTCCTAGGTTTATTTTCCCAGCAGAATAGCTGGTACCCAATTTGCACCTGGGTGGTAAGAGGAAAAATGAAATAAAGTGTCTTTCCCCAAGGACACAAAATAGTCACCTCCAGGATTCGAACTCTGGACCCTTGGATTAGCAGTCCAATGTTCTAATTAACCAATCGGCGATTGTGACAGAAAACAGAAAATGTATCATCAATATTTATTCAATGGCATGGAAGATGCTGCCTATGAGATAAGACAATGGATTGTGAGAAACAAGCAAAATGAGTCTTGTCTTGTGTCTCAACCGGTTCTAAGTTGAAGAGTAATTTGCATAATATATTGTTGTACAGTGCTCAAATTCAAGTAAGAAATCTTGAAATGGTGGACTTGGAAGGGTAGGAAAAAAAAGTGTAGAGTCTAAGATTTATTTTAAGTACGCATTTTACAAAATGGAATGCTTTGGAAGACATTTAAATGTAAATGCAGACGAAAACAATGGTACGGTCAAGTGTTTATATCATTTTCTCTTCATATAATTTATTTCTGATTCAACACATTCAGGGCTTCTAACAGATTGGTATTATAACTCAAAACAAAATAGACACAAATTTTTGACACACCTCAAACAAATTGATCGAACTGTCCACACTATTCTCACAGAACAATATTGTATGCAACAGAAGCAGCTCAAACTGTTTCACTTGCATCGAAATAACAATAAAAAAAAAACCAATTCTCCTCTTTCACAAAGTTCCTGAATGAAACCACGGGTCAAACATCTTTACTTGAGTTTACAAGAGATTTATATTGACGTGTACTTTCACAGATATTCCTTGCTTTCATAAAAAAAAAAGATAATTTGAAAAGATTTTTTTTTTACTGTTAGCTTCTGCCTCACTGCATGCAAGCATTAAATATAAGTGCTCTCAGAATTTGAACTAATCTACCTTTCTCTGGGACCTTAGATAATCTTGATTCAGTCACAGAGATGGAACCAAGAGTAAATACATTTTGAAAAATTTGCCATAGTTCTATCTATTACTTTGTAAGCAGATGCAATGCAACCGTATCTACATTTTCTGAGGCCTGCTCACTTTCAGTATATGAGTAATTTTCAATATCAAAAGAGACAAATAAAAGATATTTTTGAGAGGATAAAAGTATGATGACTATTTCAGTTCAGGTAAATTAAATTTTTTAACACTTACTTTGTTTGTTTTTTTTACTAAATAAACAATACTTGATGCATTATTTCAGAGACTTATGATACAGCACATTCACAACAATATGATATGATTAATTTCATTCTCTCTCTCTCTCTTAAACCAGTAAGAGTTATCCATAAACTTTGTTCTATCTTTTTCCTTTCCAGTCTTCTAGAGCAATTCTTTGCTGTAAGCAAACGACATCATAGATCCTGTTCTCACATTTCATTTCATTTGAAAAATTAAACAAAATCACATTCCCTTGTACCCTGTGATTTGTTTGCAGTGCGTGTTTTGAATATCGTGGTAAAAAACTGACATGTTTGTATAAAATGGCCATGATTTTATTCCTATATTCTCCAAGGCAATGAGGATGTCTAATTTAATTAATCAATTCATTAAATATCATTTTCAGCAAGTAAAATAGACATGAGTTTTAGAATACTATCAAAAATATTCATGCACAATCCATTTCAAATTCAAACATCCAAAAGAATCCTTCATAGTAAGTTGTTTAAGATTGATGGACATGTGTAATGCATTCAAAGTAACAGCAGCATATGATGTATAAAAATAAAAATAAATGAAAAATGAAAAACATTTTTAAACTTTGTTTTCCTTTTATATTTCTGAACAATTTGTTTAATTAATTTTTTTTTAAAATAATTTGAGCAGTAAGACACTAAGCAACTGAATTCTACTGGTCTGGTCTCACGGCTACAAGACCATCCTGGGAATGCCAGATTTGTTTTTTTTAGGGCTAAATTTTATCTCTGTCAATCATATTATGACCACAAAGTTTCCATTAAGTTAGAATCAATGACAAAATTGCATCCACCATTACAATTGTTACCACTTGTTGGCACAAAAGAGATGTAACAACATTCCTAAAAGCAACAAAATTTAACTTCTTAACTTAATACATCTATGTTTTCGCTTTAAAAAAGAAGAGTGTAGCAGTTTCCAGAACAAAAAAAGTTTCCCATATCCACATTGCTTAAAATGTTAAGAATTCAATCCTAATTTTGAATGATAAAGCAGGTGAATGATATGCTGAGAATAATCAGAACATAAGTTGTAAAAATGTATTCAATTTATACACTACAGGACTTCTGAAGTCAACTGTGATAAGGTGAGAGAAACAACTCAACAATAGCTTCTAGATCGAAATGTAACCAAAAAATAATCAGAATGTTTTTCATGTAAACAAAATAAAATTCCTGTTCATATCAACCACTCGTCTCATCGTATACATTACAAGTCCAATATTAGACTTTTATCTCTGAAACTTGCTTCTAGAAAAATCTTTAAATACCTCAAAAAAAATTTAAAATACTGTAACAGTCAGCCCTAAATTCATCCATCAATAATGCCAAGTACTGAGACATGTGAGAGCAGGGGTATGGAGGGGGAAAGAATGACATAAACACATTAACCAATACCAAAGGAGATGCTGTGACTGTCTTGTAGTGTAAAGAATTTTGTACGTGTGTAAATGCACAAACTTGTCTGGACTGGGGGTGTCATGAGTCAGACCATGGCCTTAATTCCGTATTATGATGTCATCAGCCTGAACATAACAACACATGTACAAAGCCATCCATGCTTTGAGCACTTAGGTATGGGTCCAGGTATCACTGTATCATACCATTAACATACTAAGCGACAGCATAATGTGTTGATTGGGAGCAATGTGGCTTCTCTAGAGTCATAAACACTGGTACCTGGTAATCTAGGAAGTGAAGGCAACTAGATCTTACCCAACATTCCAGGCAAAGATTTTTTTTTAATACTATGCCCTAAAAAAAAAGGATTCTACTGTGCCTACTAACTCTAAATTTAAAAAAATAATCAGTGAAGGACATAATGTTTGAGCTGTTTCCCTTGATTTGAACACACTGGCTTTTATAATTAAAATTTGAAACAGAAGCCTAAAATACCCTGATCCACAGTTTAATTCCATCAGAGTTGTACTGAACGTGCTGAGTGTAATTACACAATGCTGTAAAAAGGATAAAATAGTTACGCCTGTATATTTGTGCAAACATTAATATTAATGTGAAACAGTCAATGCTGTTTTGATTTCAGCTGCTCTAGCTTCTCTGTCATAAGTTGAGGTAAGCAAAGTTGTAGTTGCTTGGGGGTTCTGGAATTGATGGAGCTTCGGATGGAATTATCACACCCTCCGTTTCAAGCATTCTCATCTTTATCTCCATTGACAGCAGCACCTCAATATCCTTCTGCACTTGACTGCTTGTCATCTGAAAGAATAAGATAAAAAAAGTTTTTCAAGAAGCTCAAATGTCATGCATTCAGACAGATCTACATCAGAACTTAAATAATGATGTATGTCTCTAAAATTAAACACCCTGCCACTTTTAGAGGCAACCACATGAGGGAAGAGGTTCAAGGTAGGTAGATTTATAAGGCCAAAAGAATGAAAAAGGTTTCAAGAGATTGAGGAATAACAGATGATAATCAACTATCAAACATGAGCTTAGTAGTACCCACTCACAACATGATGAAAAAAGGAAAAATCATGTTCTGTATGTCTCAGGGGTTTAAGACAGGCAAAGTACAACTAGAATTCAAACTCATCACTTGCAATTATGAGTGTGCTAGCTCGACAACTGAGTATCATAGTAAAGGTGTGAGCTTGTGCATTTATCATTATTATTTTTTTCTCCCAAAGTTATTATTTCTTAATTATGTGCAATTGTTTGAATGTCCGTCAGTACAAATTCAACAGATTTTTATAAAATTATGTGGAAAGAAGGCAAATTACAATGACAAAACACTCTCTGAAGCAGCAGAATTTAATGCAGTAAGTACAAATCCCTCTTTGCAAAATAAAGAAAACATACGGCGCTGCCCAAAAGATTATTGAGTCCGTCAGTCCACATATCAAATTCTTCTTGGGAAGAAGCGATAAAGCAAATGGCATCAGTCTCAGGTTCTCCCTTTATAGAAAAGGCCAGACCGGAATTTAAATTCTGAGGAAAGAAGAGTTAAAATACACAAATAAATTATCAAGGAAGCAATATGTCTTCACTAACACTATTTTCACTTTTAAAAACAGCAGCTAAAATGGAAAAACCAAAGTCGCTTCACCAAAAATTCAAATGACATTCTTCTCCAAAAAATATAATAAATACAATTCTATCTTTAAATTGTGTGACAGATTTCATCTTATTTAATATTCTGATTTAAATAAATCACGAAAAAAAGTGACTGTCATAGCTTTAACAATGTGCCAAATCAATCTACAGTCAAACCTGCCTAAACGGAAACCTGTCTAAATCGGCAGAATCTTATCCCCCCCCTTACAAGTCCCCTAGCAATGACCCTGCCTAAGATGGAAACCTGTGTGTACAAGATGGAAACTTTTTTCCCTTCCGTTTCCGTCTTGGGAAGGTTCGACTGTATACATCAATGAAAAGATTAATCAGGATTTGGTCACCACTTTTCTGCAAACTATTGTGCCCAAACTCAGTTAAGTACTGTGTTTCTGATCTATTCTCTTTGCCTTATAAAGAACTTTAATTATCCGAAAGTACACGAGTGTTATGAAAAGTTTTTTAAATGACTACTCAAGCCCATAACAAAGCATTTCATTGTGTCTAATTGATATTCCACCAGTTTTTGGGGATTTACATTTTTAGAGTTGATTTTTGCACAAAAATAAACTTCGAAAGTGGCTACTCTTGCTTCAAAGAGTCCTACTCCACAAATCAATTGTTTATTATCTCATGAGTTAATTGCAACAGTCAAATGCTCACAGCCTTTCCTTTCTTGTCCCTGCTGCTCATATGAGGACAATCCTTTCCCACATGAAGTTTTTGAATGTCAGCAATGGGCACTACAGAAATGAGAATATTTAACTGTAACATCAGATGACACATACTTCTTTGTGAACATACAACTCATAGGCTTTGTTCTTTCTCTGAGATCATCTATAAAACTTATATACGTGAAACAGTTGTAAAAGAAAATGTTGACTTGACATTTATGCTAGAGGTACATTTCAGATAGCTAATGAACAATTACAAAGGGATATTGACCACCATCCTGGCATAATAATACTACTGCACAAATTCAGGTCTTCGGTACATATTATTTTATTCAGTGAAAATTACATTCTTGTTTCTGCTGACTAAATTTAATACTTCCATGGCCAATTTGCATATATACACATATTTTTTTACAAAGAAGATGATACATCTACTCCTAGGCATTTAATAAAATTAATGTTTTCCATGCATAATAACCAACAATACTTACATTTCTTTGGAAGTTGATCAAGAGTAAGCATATCTGATTCTCCACAATCTTCATAATGCAAAGCTTTATGGTTTGGCGAAAGGCGCCAAAACCAGAATTTGTCTGAAAACCAAATATTAACCACAGTGAGAAAAAAATAGAAAGTATATAATATATATATATATATATATGTGGAAAAGGTTTTGACCTTCCAACAAACATTTTTTTTGTAACATGTCTATCAAAAAATAAAAAAGTACAAAATTCTTTTAGCATTTATGAGACCAAGAGCTCAACTTTTTGCAGAAGGGATGATACAAAAATGAAGTTGTTTCTCTTGGTTTTATAAATGAAATTCTACCTTTCAACTTACAATATCAAAAAAAATCAGCTATAGTTTTATACAGCAAAACAATTCCTGCTCATGAACTCATACTATTGGGTCAACCTTATTGTGGTAATAATATTCACAAATTTATTTTCAATGAAACATTACCTTTGAGCCTCCCATTTTTAATGTTGTACTTGGCAAATCGAGTCCCAGCCATCAAATAGTTGAGCCTCTGTTGTTTTACCAACTCCATCAACTCAGGTTTGATTTGTTCTCTCAGCTCTCTGTTAGAAAACCATTTTTATGTCATCAGTTAGCAGCAGTACAAACAAAATTTTATCCCCCCCAAAGAGAAAACCTTTTCTTCCCACCGTCTCTCCTCCTGCGTATACATATCTTCGTTCCTTGCACTGTCTATACTTCTTTCCACTCACATGATAGGCTTCAACTGTGCTCCTTGACCCTCCTTTGTTTGTCGATCCGTCTCCCAAAGCTTGTTGATTTCTGCATAGCTTAGATTGTTGATTTTTGTTCGGAAATTCTCAAATGAAGACGGATGCTTGTCCAGAGTCCTGGTAATCTGTTCTCTCACGACATCTAGCACCTGCACGAGAACATTTGATAAATATTATGAATAAACCTAAATTATCCTGCATTCCTTATATTATCACATTGCGGAAAAAAAAAGCAACAAAAAAAGCTTCTAAATAGAGAATTCAAACAAGTAATTTCAAAAATATTTTTATGCTCGACGTGAAGTGATTCAATTTTAAGAATCCACGAGCTGCATCTACGATCTGTGCACTGAAAAGTGAAGCTGTAATATACTGACCATTTTCAGATTACTCTCATACTCACACAGATTCTAATACAGTTATCTCAAACTGCAAGAGGAAAATAAGTTTAATTATAATTAACCCTAACCCTAACATTCTTCAAAGTTTAATTCTACATCCAGCAATGCATGATGAAAGTTAAAGAGAGGAAAAACTTGAACCTTTCTAAAATCTTGAGCTGTAGCTTTCATCTCTCTCCAAGTTTTATTCAAAAGTTGAATACAGATACAGAAAAACTCTTCAAAGGGCTTGTCATGGGAGAAAAACATTGAGTAGTATTTTCCCCCATCTTCAGAAGCTGAAATGAATAAATGAATAAAACACTATTCAACATATTGTATTGAAAGGTGATGACAATAGCTTTTTTTCACACGTGAAATATTGAATAACATTAATACTTTTGGCTTGGGCTTTAAATCCACTTCAACCAAACAAAGGCATTCAGGAAGTCTTAGTGGCAAGCTTTCTCCTCAGTCAGGACTACCAATGATGAAAAATAGTATAAAAGTATAAAACTGGTAAGTAAAAAAAAGGAAAGTTCCTCAAGGTCATGAGGCCGGAGCTTATCACGGTTTCGTTGCGTGAAGGGGAACAGATGAATGAACTTCATCTCCAAGACAGGACATGAGTCTGTCATAGATTTACTTCCCCAGCAGAATTTACTTGTACCCAATTCGCATCTGGGTAGGGAGAGGAAAAATGGTGTACAGGGTCTTTCCCAAGGACACAATACAGTCATCTCCCAGATTCAAACCCTGGACCCTTAGGAGTAAAATGCTCTAACCATTCGACCACCGTGCCATAAAACTGGGCACAACACAAAATACTGAGACTACTCACGTTGTTCCCCTATCTGGAGAACTTCACAGAGAATAGTTGTCAGCATCTTACTGGCTTGGACAAACGGGCAGTCATGTTCATCAGCACGGGTGGAGTTCTCAAGAACCACCTGCCAATCAAAGTAGATGATAAGCCTGTGAATTACCTTTATAGTCAAATTAAGTGTTTCATTAAGTGACAGCAGATTGTGTCCTATACGTTAAGCAACTGTTCAAAAGAGAGTGTCTAGTTTCAGCAAGCCTTCAGCTGTCCCTACCTGGCTACTCAGTCACAGCTGGGTATTAACATATTACACATACCACTTTTCCTTATAAAGTTTTTCCACTTACCATTCGGCCACCGCGCCATAAGAGTAGTAAGAGACTGCTACCATTCCCCCATTTTTCTATCTTTTCTTAAGCCCAAGCTTAAAGAGAGACAGACAGACAGAGAGAGAGAGAGAGAGAGAGAGAGAGAAAGAGAGAGATAGATAGAGAAACAGCAGACAGACTCAATGTTGAAACAGTAGCCAACAACTTCAAAGGTAAGCAACCACACTCATTGTAGCTCGTACCACAGTGTGTTTGCTACTGACATCAAACAAAAAAGCAAATTTTGTACTTGGATTTCCATTTCATACAAGCTAGTTCGTACCAAGATTAAATCTCTTTTGTCTTTGTACTCACACTCATTTTTATATTGCTCATATTTTGGACGTGATAATTATAAATTTGTTTTAAAATATGAAATGCATAATTAGCCCTTATGCTGATGTTAGTTTTTTACCTTGTGGTCCACCAATGATTTAACATGTCAATCTGACTTCCTGTTCGATTGATGCACAAAAATGATGTGCTTGATGGGCCACAAGAGATAAATTGCAGGTGTAGACAGGAACAAGAGCTTAAGAAAGAACTAAACAAAAGTGTAAGGATTTCAACTTGGCATCCTTAATTCTGTTATATTGAAAGAAAAGAACACAAAAAAAACAGTGGGTTTTTAAGCCTCCTTTGGCTAATTTGAAAAATAAACCTGTAGTCCTACAGATTTTGCTTCAGTCGCTGTCTACTGTATCATGTAGGAAATGTATTAAAACAACTATAACAACAATTGACAATTTTTTCCCCACTCATTATATCAAAAGTGTTCATTGTCAGACCCCTTACATGAACAATAAAAGATAAGCCAATTGGTAATGTTTTGGGAAAAAGGTGTACCTTCACATAGTTTTCTCCGTGATTGCGAGCAAAGTACACCATTACATCTAGAGCAAGCACTCCGGGTGGGGCACTGGTAAAATCTTCGATGGGATTTGCAAAATGCTGAAAATGTCATGAAATATGCAAAGTTTTCTTAGCATTTTGAAATAGATGCCTATTTATGCCTTATAACAGGTATAGAACATCAATCCAACTTTTCAGTAACAAAACCTATGTAACTAAAATAAATTTTTTTTTGTTGTTAAAAAGTTTACTGATTTGTCGGATACATTAAATGAGTTCCAATCCCAGTCTTTCAATATTTTTACAAATACTTCATTCTAAAGCAACACAACGGTCCATCAACTTTAATTATCTGATCTTCTATATATATTATACATACCTCAAATCCAAGCTTTCTGTAATCTTTAGAAACATTTTGGGATTTTCGTACTGTATTGATGTTTTGGTCACCATCAACATCGAAAGCAATTCTCCTTAGCTCTTCAATCTCTCTTACTATAACCTAAGAAGTGACAAATAAGGAATGGTTCAATATGAAATTAGTTCAAGCACTAGATAAATATAATTGTCCTTATCGACGGCCTATGCGCAGAAGGATGTTTTCGTAAAAGTACACAAAGCAATAAAACAGATTGCTATACATGTCATGCATGAAATAATTGTTTCATTTCACACTCATTTATTCAACTTGAAACAGAAAATCATTTTCAATAGCTTATACATGTGTTGATTGAAAAAAAAAACCAACATTTAAAGTATATCTTAAAAAAGACCAAAAGAGGAAAGAAAAAGTGAAAACAAAAATCCTAAAATGCTTACAGCTTTTTGAAATGTTACCTGATCATGTGCATCCACTGCAGTCTTCATGCGTTCTTCATTCAGATTCAGTAACAATGTTTGCAATACATACAACTCATGGGCCATTCCTGCTCCAACCACATTGCTTCGGATGACATTCTTTATGAGAAGAAGAAAATGTAATATCACTCTACTATGCAATGCTGGCAATGGGTGCATAATGAAAAGATAGAACAATCTATCTGAAATTACCTATTTACTACACAATCATGATCATAAAATAAAAGGAGATTACTAATAGATTTTTTAACAGATTTTCAAAAATGAAACTCGCAGAGCATGAATACCACTTTTGTTAACACATTTTTATAGTGAAACTTTACAGAGACCACTAAATAATACATCACCTATGTAGGGACAATATCAATATCAGCTCTTTGCTTAATACTGCAAAGAAAAGTATTGTACCAGAAATAAGTGGTTCTTTTGTATGACTACTAATTCAGACTTAATTTATGAATTGATAGAAAATTTGTGTCAATTAAATTTCACAATATTGTTGAGCTCCTATATCTCTTATAATAAACTATAACATGAAAAGTGTATGAGTTATGACAGTGTTTAAACCCAAGAAACAAGACAATCATGTAGACAACAATAAAGAATACCGTTATTATTTATTAAGTAGTATACATAAATCTTACATGGAGAATAACATTCCTCATGCTTTTGTGCTGTAAGCTCTCAGCAATTTTCTGTGGGCGTTAAAAAAAAAGGTTAGCATAAAGCCCTGGAGATGTCAAAACATGTTATGCCTACAAGTAGTATTCTTTTTAAATTACAGCGCTTAATCTAACATCTTTAGACATAGTATTTTACATAGACTAGCATTTGTTATTGTCTCCAAGGTTAATAAATTGAGGGCAAAAAGATTAATAGTCTAAATTCTCTTAAGAAAATACAGTCACACCTGCCTAGACGGAATGCTGTCTAAGACGGAAACCTGCCGAGACGGAATCTTATTTTTCCCCCCG
>JBDFRD010087947.1:0-13666 GCA_039654405.1 Bullina lineata
TCTCTCTCTCTCTCTCTCTCTCTCTCTCTCTCTCTCTCTCTCTCTCTCTCTCTCTCTCTCTCTCCCTCCCTCTCTCTATTTCTCCCTCTCTCAGTCTCTCTTGTCTCTCACCTCTCCCTATAAATCTCCTTCAACAACAACAAAATTAAAGGAACTCTGAACCTCAGCAAAATATGAAACTGTATGCAGCAATAATTCACATAATACATTCTACAACATAATGGCTTTATTTTAACAGTTCTAGTGAGTGAAAGGGGGTAGGGTTTTGTTTTTGTTTTTGTTTTTTATTTGTTTCACTTATTTTGATGAGATGTTTTTTCCCCCCATTCCTCTATATTAACTGCTTCCTTGATCTGGTATCAGTTGTAATTTGTAAACTGACTTTCCATGATGTCTTGTTTTTTACCTTATTTTTTTTAATGATGCTGCAATCTCAGATTGAAGACTTGGTGTATGCAACTGTCCTCCCGGTGCCGTGTTGTTTTACTTAGTCACACAATTGTTCTGGGTCAACAGCACCATCAGATCTTTTCCATATATAACAATGTTGCATTTACCAGTGCTTTACATTTCAAAAATGCTATGTGTGGAAGGCTCATTTTCATCTGGTTTTTAGACATAGCTCACAAGGCCCAATAGAAGCGATCTGTGTTGCACGAATAAAAGCTCTTTTTATTTTTTTTTGTAACGACACACATTAGTAATACATTTAGTAGTAAGTAATGTTCTTTGAATAGTGTGTGAAGCAGAACAAAATATAATGTATAAATATAGTAGATCATTTTTCAAAGAGGAAAACACTAGTTGTCATAAATTTACTTCTCAGCAGAATATTATTATTATGCTGGTACCTAATTTTACACCATGGGGATTGTGCACCGTGGTTTTAACAGAAGACATTAAACTGAGGAACGATTCGGGCCCACTTCAACCTTATGGCTGGAAGTTCTTCAACCTGAGCTCTATGTCACCATTGCTACCTTTTCATAATATTTTATGTGAGCAATTTGAATTTAAGTCGTGACTGTTGGAATGTCATGACATGATGCATTATACTTTTAGGTGATCTTGAAAATAATGATAACCACACATTTTTCAAAAGGCTTTTCCATCTGATAAGGTACTGGAAAACAACTGAGTTCACAAACAAATTTGGAAGATTCAAATTAGTTGCGTGCAAATATGCATCTGCACTATTTAAAAATGAGTTGTATTTTTGTTTTTGTTTCATTTTACTATTTCTGTACAGTTGTAGAAATTTTTGTAGTTACTTGGCCAATCATAGTGCTACAACAAGCCATTAAAAATAGAATTTGAAAAAAAGAACATTTGTTTATGGAGTGGGGCAGAGAACAAGTTACAGATAAAAGTTGGTCCTCTGGTTCTACAGCCTTGCCTAATCTCAGTTCATATTCAGTATTTGATCTTGAGCTTTCAAATTCTCATTGTTTCTTTTTCATAACCCAACAAAAATCATGAGAATAAAATTTAAATAAACAAATTAGTAAAGTAAGTTAATTAAAACAGTTTAGTGAAACGAAGTAAACAAAAGTGAAAAAGGAGGATGTTGCTTCAGAAATTATGAGGCAAAAACACACTTGTTTTATTGATACAGGAGGCAGGGCATGATGTGAAGGTTGAATAGCCAAATTTTATACATGTATATTACTATTATATATATGATTATAAATACACAAAAATGTATAATTATATAATAATCTTTTCAGCTCCTGGAAATCATCTCGCTTTTTTTTTATTGCAGCAGAATTGTTTTTTTCCCCTTGACTTATTTCATGATTTGATTTGGAAAGACTTGAAGTGGAAAATGTACTGCAGTTTTTGCAACTTGGAAACTATCACTATCAGATAGCATTAAATTCCGCGCTTTGTCATAGTGATTGTATACATGTGTTTTATAGAATATAAATTAATCTTCCTCTTAGACAAATCAATTGTACAATTTTCCTAGAAAGTTCTGACATGAATTGTACAGATAATAACGTTTGTAAATTTGCCTTAGGTTAAAAATATCCAGTGTTCAGTCACAGGAGTTTGCATTTTCACAACTTCTCGGCTATAACAAAATGTAAAGTACATGTACCTGTAGATCTTTATATATTATGTATCATGGGGTTACAATCATGTGCGGTTGGTGTGTGCTCATGCATAAATTTTGAATAGAAAAAAGTAACCAATCCTTTCTTTCTTTCATTGCTTGTTGTATGTTTCATTATTTTATGCTTTAAAAACATTTGAAACGTTGTTCATCGTTAAGTCTAACAGTGCTTTAATTCTTTTACACACTTTCTGTTTTCAGTGTGCGTTATTGTTGTGAGTGAGTTGACTTTTTAATAAATATCTGACTGAACATAAAAATAAAACAGTTTTGGTAAAATACCTCTCCCACATCCTCAAATAATCCTTTCTCGAAATCTTTTTTTTTTTTAATAACACATGTATGTCTTTAAATTTTGAGTTAGAAAAAAAAGAAGAGTATTACAAGTAAAGGTAAGACTAGTAAGGACTTAATCCTTTGGTTCAATCATAGCAGAGATATTTGGGCCTGTTCAACGTCCCTTAATTTTAAATTATATATATATTTTGATACTGGCTTCTCTTCCATTGATTTTGAAGTTGAAGTTAGGACTTATGTGCATGGATGCTAATTCATGGTGTATTTAAAAAAAAAAAAGTAGACCTATTCGAAGTGCATATTCCAACAACTTCGCCATGTTCCAATAAATTTTGGTACTGGCATACCAAACATGGGAACTATGACAATGATACTGAAAATTCCAGACAGATGTGCAAGGCACTCTGCACTTGGTGCGCACTATTAAAAAAAACATGAAGTGTATTTGCCCTAAATCAAAGATACTAGACATTCTTGTTTTAGACGAGAAAGGTAAGGGGGCCAGAATACCTCAGCCGGTAATGTGTTCACTTTCTGAGCCCATGGTTCCGAAGTCGATTCATGCCAGTTGCAGGTGGGTTTTATTTTTCTGTGAACTTGTTGATCTTTATTCACCCCTGACTCAAACTCGATCTTAGTAAGCAGTGCGGAAATGAGCCGTAAAATTAAAATCAGAGATCCTGTATGTGTACGTTACGGAAGTTAAAGTAAAGATCTCTTGACAGTCTAAAATCGTACAAGAATAGGAAAGAGCCACTATTCGGGCAAAACTTCTAAAAATTCTACCCATGAAAGTCTTCTTACTCTGTGCTGACTAGAGTTCCCGTGAAATCGGGATGTAGCCACCAGGGGACAATATGAAAATGATACAAACTGTATACGAAACAGCCAGTCCGATATTGTAGGTTGAAAAACACTTGCAATCAGGACTCCCTTTGAGTTTTAGATAATAGCGGATGATTGAAGAAATAAAGAGAAAGGTAAAACCATGGCAGTCGGACAGATACCTCACCGTATCATGAAGTTGTGAAGTTTGGGGCAAAGAAGGAACCATGTAAATAATGTAATCGAGAGCAGCAAGAGTGACCCTTACTTAATTTCTTTACATAGGGTCGGTTTTCCATTTCCAGTCCCTGTTAAAAGGTTGCTGTCAAGTCTGATACATATGTACTACCAACGGATTAGTGACCCTTGCCACAAAAAAAAAAATAACGTAGACCCCTGTAATGTTTCTTGATTCCCTCTAATCAATCTAATCTGTTGTGTTGTTTCTGCCTGGTACCATTTCCCAATTTGTCTTGGTCTTTGTTGTGCGTTTCCTGTAGTCCCTGCTTTGATTGTGCACACAAATAGCATGAACACTTCGATCACATATCCCCCCTCCCCTTTTTTTTCTCTCGCTGTATGTGTATGTGTCACACGGAGAGACTCTTATCTCTTGTCTATTCTAGTCTAGTCTAGGCTTAACATCTCTACAGACATTTTCATTGGGTTATGTCGAACATGTCCGAAGATATGTTGGGTACCCAGCATTTAGGACACGAGTTATTTAGGGAACATGACACGTATAATGTACTGGTTTTGGGGTGGGTTGCCTTCCATCTGGTGACATAAAAGAACTTCTTTTTCAATCATTTGTAGTTGATATTAAAATGGATACCTTTTTCACCGGTTTCCCTTTTTTTTCTTTGTAAAGTTGCCAGACATTAACTTTTTGAGAACCTTTCATGCATGATATGAGACGCACCACCATGTCTGTGATTTGGATTAGTGTAATCAGCTGAAATAGTGGACCTTTTTTACAGCAAAGAATAGACAATAATGCTTTCAGATTGTCTGAATCTAACTCTATATATGTATTAAGGTTTTTTTCCTCATTGTTAATTTATGGCAACAAAGACATCGAAGTTATACAAGTCAACAATTTGAATAAAATCTGCTGGGCCACAGGATTATTTTCGAATAAAAAGTATTTTATAAAAAAAAAATTTAAAAAATACACTGACCTTTCCTATCTCCTCTTCATAGACCACACGTGTTCTCTTTTATATTATATTATATTATAATGCTAGGATCAGAATTAACCATTTCACGTCGACATCTCGTTGTGGAAAACCTATACAAATTCTTCTCAACAAGGCTTAGCAAGAGTGTGAGCCTGTTATTGACTGCCTATCTGCTCAACAACAGGTAAGGCCCACCCAAGGAAGGTTTCATCAGATGAATATTACATTTACATGTACTTTATCTTTATCATCCAGACCAAAACTTTATTATAAAACTTTTAACATTAATTCCTTATCCATTACAAACACATAAATGTAATTCTACTGTATTGTACACATGTAGGCCTACATGGTATATGTGTATGTATTGCACTACTTTCATGCATTGATTAATTAAGACAATGACAGTGACATTTTGGTGATTTCATTGTTAGTTTATTTAGTTTTGCTAATTTAGCCAACTGAAGACACATGCTCTACATTCATCTGTTTAAAACATGTATTAGTAACAATCTTTTCGGTGCAAATTAATTAAAACAAAACAAAAATGGTGGTGGGTAGAAAAATTTCGTATCCAGTAAAAGAGTGAGGAAAAAAAATAATACACAAGCTTGTCACCATAATCTGTAAATCCAGCAACAGAATCTGCAGCCGGCAAATTAAAAAAATTCAAAGATGACAAAAAAAAAAAAAAAAGAAGCTCCCTGCATAATATATTGAGCCATGAACAACCTCGTTCAATTGTTTGCAATTAATACAAATGATGGCTCTGGAAAGAAATCAATATTTGGGAAGGACAAAGTCATAATTGGAAAGACCCACAATATTGATGACCTTGTTCTGTAAAAGTGTGCTGATTTGAAGTCAAACAAAATGGAATAAATTTATATATAATGATGATAATTAAATGTTCTTGAATTACAATTTTTAAAAAAATTATTTTAAAAAATCAGCTCAATGTTAACGGTGCCTAGTGCAAAAGAAGAATGTTGAAAAAAATTGAATCATTTGCTTTCTGAGCACTTCCTTTCACTACTTTCAGTTTAATTCTCAGTGCTTGTTGTACATTTAACTCAATAACACAAATAAATAAGACATCAAACAAACAACAATTGTGTATTGGAAGCATTAACTTATTTTCACAAAAAACAATTGACAACAAAGCTGATGAAAAAGTGTGATGATAAAAGAATGAAATACACACATGTAATAATATGTATATAAATAAGAAAAAAAACATTAAAATAAAATTAACTCAGTCATTGTCCGTCGGTGATATCGGACCTGAAAACCGTTGCTAAACAAAGAAACAACCAACCGACTCAATCCATCTTTGCTTTCCCCCATGAAATATGGAAATGCGTTTTACCTTTTAGGCCTACCTGATGGAAATCACTTGAAGACAAACCACAAATGAAAAAAAAAACCCATGGGATTAAAAAATAATACCAACAGCAAACTAGTACATGTCGACATGTAAAATTCTTCGCATTAAAAAAAAAACATTTTATTTTTTTTAAGCACACAACGCTATGAAGAATTAATTTTCAGTTTCCAATCATTGTTTGAATATTTCAAGCCAGATTAAACACTCAGAAGCACACACAGAGACAAAAAACAAACAAAGACAAGTCTCGTTAGTCAGAATTGTCTTTAAGATCTAGAATATTGAGAAGCCTAAATTTTACGCAAAACAATGGCACGTTATATTATGAGGAAGAGATATATTGAAAGGGTATTTCTGACGTGACATACATCCTTAAAGCATTACCCACCAAAATACTGTGCATGCAAACCAGAAAATCTTGCTAAGGCATGGATGAAGACAAATAAACACTAGCAGACAGCAAAACTGTTTCTAAACTTGTGTTCCTACACTTTTCAAGGTGTTTGCCATCAAACACACACGCACACACACAAAATGGGTGACAATGAATTTCTGATTAAACAGATGTATTTATGGAATGTGGATTGCTTTTTCTCTCAGCGTGTTCTATCTCTCGATTTCAGTACTTTCCTTTTTTTATATATACACGTACATGATCTACACACAAAAGACAAAAAAAAAATATACTTGTTCACTCCTCTCCTTGAAATGAGGACAGAGTCATTTTTTTACAGTCTGACTTTCGAAAGGGGACAGAAAAATAAATATAA
Source organism: Bullina lineata (assembly GCA_039654405.1). Classification (NCBI taxonomy): domain Eukaryota; kingdom Metazoa; phylum Mollusca; class Gastropoda; family Bullinidae; genus Bullina; species Bullina lineata. Next base: position 6,577 of record JBDFRD010087947.1, read on the forward strand.
ATTAAATATCATCTTACACATGATCATGCATCACACTCATTGATTTCTACATCACGGTATGATTCACTATATTATTACATGTATATAAAGGAACAAAAATACTATGTGCAATTTGTAGCATAAACCTTTGTTTTCAGAAAAAAGAAAAGAAAAATATGTAAATCATCGAAGGCCTAACATTTTTTCAAAAAGATAAGCGTAATTTCCAAAGTTGACTAAAACGAACAGAAAAATGTAAAAATGACTGTAGGCCTACACATTTTTCCAAACCAAGGAGAAAGTGTAATTTCCAAAGTTGACGAAGTTGCTTTCTCTGTGTCCATTGCTCTGTCAAGATGTAAGTGTGCAATCCTACGTCTTGAGATAGCCTGGAAGAATGTACACATAGATAATCATGATTGAGAATTGTTGCAGGAGTCTTTTGACGCAGAAGTTGCTGTTAGTAACATGCCAGGACTGGGGTGTTGATGGAAATCTTATCATCAATGAATTGGCATTATCCTGAAGAAGAAAAGAGGACATTCAAAACAAAAGTGAATACACTCACAGTATAATAAAAGAATGGCAACATAACCGTTTTGTTATTACACGACAGAGTGCAGACATAGGCCTACTATTTTTTTGTTATTTTACTTATAAACCTAAGAAATGCACACATTATCAACGATACAGGAACATACATATTGCTTCGTTAAAAGTAAAAGTCATTTTAACGTAACAATGCATGCCAAAGTTAATAGATGTACCGTTTCCCCCATTCAACAGAAAAATGACACTAAATTCATGAAGCTCAAACTCAAAGGAACAAATGTTACAGTGCTCCTCAGAAAATCACACAGATGTGCAGTATCACATTCTGTGGCAAAATCTCATTCAGTATTGGTACATGCATTTCTTTTGCATTCACACAAAACTTAAATTTACCATTATGCCAAAACATTTCTATGGAAAAAATAACAAAACCACTTAACATGAGCTTTATATTATTTTGTTAGTTTACACCGGAGGAAAATGCTCCTTTACTCAGAACGTGTATTATTACATACTGAATACCTTGACACAACTTTTAATGTCAAAAACAAAGTACTGATGTCCTACGTGTTGTAATCATACATACATACTAAAAATAAATGTATGTACATGTATATACGTTGCACATACTTTTAATCTCAGTAATTTTTTCAACCAAAGGCTTGAGTGACAATATGTGATTTAACTCATAACAGACAATATCTCATGTCACTGCTTTTAGTTCACTTGAACTATGACCAAGGTTTTGATAAAATGCAATGTAGCCTAAAACATTTCAGTTTTTTTCACAATGTGTGCAATATCAAAGTGTGAGTAGAGTCTACCCTTTATAAAATATAAAGTGAAGAGATGTATTATTTTTCAAGAATGGCAGTATGTATCAATCAGGTCTATAATGATGCTTGCAAGTACCCATGGTCTTTTCAGTCTATCTGTCAATCTATTTTGATCATATATATGTCAAATACAGCAAACATTGCAAATGGCATATCGGATCTCTTTTCGCAGCGAGACAACCATCCAGACAGGTGGTAGTATACTTCTGCTGACTAGTGTAGGGTAACTGTTACAAGTGTTACTATTAAATAAATGCAAAAAAAAAGTGAATGAAAAATATTACTGTTAAGGTAGAACTGCAAGTTTTCCATGTTCTAAAAAGCTGAATTCCGTGTTCCTGTTTTCAACGGTTTCTGCTCATCAAAACAATGTGAACAATCTGACAAGTCAAGGGTTAGGGTTAGGCCGAAAACTTGGCAGCCTACTTATCACTTCTGCTACACAATGAAAGTTGGACAGACACCGTTAGTTGGTTAATATTTTGCTCAGTTTACTTCTTATTATTTTTCATTATGTTTGAAAATGGTCTTTTCCATGATTTTCCGCATTCTTCATTTTGTTCACCGTTTCTGTTTTTCTGTATCATTGCCAACCAAGTTAGGATCATAAAGTACAGCTTCATAATAGAGCAGCGTGTTTCCGTGGAGTGTATTGTTGGTGTAGGAGGGCAAGAATATATCTGATGTTTCCAGACTTTACACCATTGTTTCTGTGATATCCAGAACTCACGCCTGGGACTCTGACCCACTTTCCTTTACAGAAAGCCTTAATTACCATTTTTTTAAATTATGTATTAGACAAGATTGTTTTATCTGAAAAAAATTCGTTAAAAAAAGAAAATGTGGTATGTTTGATGTCAATTTCTTCTACGCAAACATTCATTAACTATGTTCTCATGTTAATAATACGGTATTCAATTGATACCACCTCTCGCATACATAATACAAAAAAAAAAAAAAAGCACATATGCCGGACTAATAAATTATTTCTAAAACTGTTGTCTTTTAGTCAAAGAAGGCTTAAATAAACGCTAAATTTTCTGTCTTTTTTTCTTCTACTCATACGAGGAGACTGTGTGTTGACAAACAATACACTGTGGAATGTCAAGTGCATGTATAGATTCTATTTCATTTCTGTTTATTCTATTTCTCACCCAGTTACTCCCTTGGCCCATAATATGATCAAAGTGAAATATGCAAGCTAAAAGACAAAGAGAGATAAGATTTAGGTACACACTTGTTTGCTGTGAATGAAAATGTGCTGCATGATATTGCTGTAAACATCATTTCATTGAGTTTAATTTCTTCAGAGCAAATTGTGGTCTAGGAGTAAGATACAAGGATGGATTATTCAAAGGATTCACATGAGGAGTACTTAAATAAATCATGCCGTTAAAGTGGAAAGAAGAGTACGAAAGCTGCAGCACTCAACCAAAAGCATCTTCTGTGTGAAAGCTTTAAGCAGACTTTCTCTTTAGGAATGCAAGTGCAAGATGTGACTGTGCAAATGACCCTTCATTGTTTGGGCAAATGGGCGAAAGTGCAAAACAGCAGACATTATTTGTACCTGAATTACACAGTGATGTGTAAGTGAATGTACATGTATTACATTGTATGTGTCATCCTCCCGACTCCTAACATAAAATACACTGTATGCCAAAATCCCACTGCCACGAATCAATACAAACCCCAATGCAAACAGTGGATTTCAATCAGACACCCAAGGAGGTACTTGCACAGGCTTCCACGTCAACTGCTCATGCAAGGGAGGACACTTCACTTCCACAGTCCCCAGAACACATTATGACAGACATTTCTTTCACATCTTTGCTAGACTACATCATTATCAATGTCAACGTACTCTCAAAAAAAAAAAAAAAATTAATTAAAATACAGTATGCCTTTCAACTTTGTCAAATGCTGAGGGCTGAAAATCTTTGGATTGATTTAAAACTGGCTGATTTTTAGAGCCAAGTTTTAATCATGATCAGATTTCCTCTCTACTTCTATCTTTGATGACTGTACGTCAAAGAATTAGAGCACGAGAACATTTGATTCTTTCAGGGCTGCTTTATGTTTAAGGATTTTGCAGAAGTGAACACAAACCATTTGAGAAATTTTAAGAAAGATGAGGACAAAATTTCAAATCACTCCAAAAAGATAAAGGCCCAATCGGAATCTGCGTGGAAAAAGTTCTCAAAATCTACATATTAATACAGCCAACCTTTTATAAGTAACCCTCGTCATAAGCACCTCTGAAAACAGCTATATCATAAGTCTTACAAAACACATCTTCACATACACAGAACAACTGAGTAAAGAGCAAAAGATATTAGAAACAGCATGTTTTATTCCAGATATTTAATGCTCCGAAGGATGCCTAAGCCAAAATCCACACTCATATTTCACATCCATATATGTAAGAACTGAAGATCGTATACTCATAAATCAATGAAAGTCTAAAACTGTAGAGAAAACAAAATTTACTCACAAACTGCACATGCTTAAGCATAACTGCTTGCCCATCATACATCAGCTGGGATTTGAATTAGTTACATGCAACAGTTAGGAAGATGAGAAGAATAACAGTGGGGACCAGAAAACTATAAATACTAGAAGCACACACTCTACAGAATGCATGAGCATTAAAGGCAGCACTTCCCAATCCTAAAGACAGCACATAAAATAGCCTCTCAACTCTCAGCAATAAGATATACATGTATTTAGTTTGAATTTGACCACACAGAAAAAAGAATTATTTTATGATTGTAGACTTGTGAAAAGCAAGCTGTCATGTAAACTCCTTAAATTCTTCACTGATTAAGCCCTACCATTTTACACTCAGTCACAATAGGCCTACTTGATCAGAGTCCACTGATGAACAGTTGTGTGAAAGGCAGGTTGTGAATGTGACACAGACACTTTCTGATGATTTTCACATTAATACACATACACAGATGTATAAATAGGTCTATATGTATGAAATATGTATGCCATAATATTGAACACAAATAAGATCTTTTTTTTTAAAAATCCCATTGCTTACTTCCCCCATCCTAGCTCTGCAAAATAATATTTATACTAGTATAACATTATGATCATTACATGTTCTTTCTGAAATAATCACCAAAACTGAACTGAACAAGAAAGTAACAGTGAGCCTGCAAAAGTTATCTGACAGGCCCTTGATCTCTAAGCCGCTCGTTCAACTAAATGCAACGTTGTGGAACTGCTTCTTACCAACACCTGTAGAGTTCTGCTGAGAGAAACCAGATGGGTATGTGGCATTTTGTCAGGGAACAATTCAGTTCATATTATATCTGATCTGCAGAGCAATATTTTTACAACTAAGACTGACAATTGCAAGTTTTATGACCTACCTGTATAGTTATGGCCTTTTGTGCCCTTTATATTTGCAGTGGAATTTGGGTACAATAAAATATATGTAATCTGAACTTATAGATCTGTCTGGATTCTTGATTTTACAGAAAAAGTAAAAGTTAAGACGTGTTAGTCTTTTCCTATCAACGCTGCCAAGTCACAGGTTAAAAAAAAAACATCTTGTCTTTCTGAGAGAAGTCATAGAACTTTTCCAACTTTCAACAAAAAGAAATTATGGATACAGTCACATTAAATGCACATGTGGCGTAGTATAATCTGTTTAATGGAATGAGAAATGAAGAGAATGAGGCCCTAGCCCAGTCTGTACACCTGTACAACTACATGTACATGTACCTTCTTTTGTTTGCTCAAAACTATTCTCAGACTCAAACAGTCATTAATCTTCAATGTCACTATAATAAAAATGTATTGGCAATAAGAAACAGGGACAAAAACCCAGGATACAAAATATATTCTCACACTACACAGCAAATACTTCTTACTAACTATCTCAAAATAAATTGACTCCACCCTTTATAATTTCTGGTATTTTCAGTAAGAAACGAAAAAAAAAAAAGTCTTTAATCTGTTTTATTCTTCCATATGTAAAGATCAATATGAGTTACACTAATAAATTATTATTCAAAAAATCATCTACTCTAAATATATATATACACAAAGGTTAAATACCATTTCCACTAGATTTACAAAACAAAATAAGTCAGCATCACTCAAGACAAAGACAACAAACACATTTACCAGCTCCACACAGACAAGAGGAAGGAAGAGGAAAATGTGCAGGGAATGTGAAAAGTTATTCAGGGCAAAAGGTGAAATACATGTATTATGAAAGCACACACGTACATGTTATCAAAAATTCTGACAATAAAATAGCACAGCACACCATGCTTGGAGAAAGAATAAATTTTAACTCCTTGTGACAAGAGGATGTTTTAATTTGCAATTTCTAAAGAAACTCACTGCATGTTTTTGTTGTACACGATCATTATAAATAGGAAATAAAACAAAACTATTCTCTCTCTCTCTTGTTCTTCTTCACACCAGCTCAATTTTACTTTACGTCTATACCCTGTTCTCCTTTCTTTGTGTTGTCTGGTGACGCTCTCCAAATCAACCACTTCCTCTTCCAGCATTCAAGTCCTAGCATGAAGCTCTGTTTTTTCTTCTTCTTTTCCTTCATCTCTTCTCCTTTTGTGTGATTGTTTTTTGTCGTTTTATTTGTTCCCTTCAAAAACAGAAATTGTGGACATGTTGGTTTGTCCTTGTTTTCTTAGGGATAGCTCTTTTTTCTTGTGATTTCCAGTTGCATAATATTTTCCTTGTTTGGGGAATTTTTTACTGTACTACACCTTTTTACAGAAAAAATGTGGAATGAATGAGATGTTTTCATTGAATACTTATTAAACCTAGGATCAAGAAAAGACATGAAACTGTCTTGAAGACAATTTCATATCTCACGCAGAGATAGTATCTCTTAGTTAAAGCTGTTACTGCCTTTTTTTTCCAGATATATACGGGTAACATACTTTTATCACAGATTTAGAAACCAACAGGTTCAATCACGCTCGTCAATATTTCAGTCTTAGAAAAGGACGTTAGGAGCAGATTATTTTGTACCTCATGAACGAATCATTTTTTATTACACATCATATATATTTCTGTTACAAGTCTTTACTATTGATTGCCCTGAATACCAACTTCAAAGAGTATTTAGAAAAACAAGAAATAAAATAGAGGGAAAAAAAAGAAAAACAAAAAACATATCAGAAATCAGAAATTAAAACCCAAAACAAAATGGGGAGTGATGGGAGTGGGTGGGGGGAAGAGGGTTAAATTTCACCACAACCTAAGCCTCCATTACCGAACATAAAAGTGTTGAAAGGGTGGGAGGTGAAAGGAGAGAAAGATTCCTCTACTTACAAGGTCTAGGTCTAGTAAGCTGTCAATCTAATACACATTGCCGGAACTTGGGTATTCGCCTGGAGGGGGGAAACACATAGCAAATGCTGGGTCATAGTCACATGATTACAGTCAAATGTTTGCGTAGTTGAGCCAAAGCATCATGACCTCTTATTGCATGCTAAAACTACGAGGGAATGAATCCGAGATATCCCCAGGATCAGACAGCCCACCAGTAAGGGATCGGGGTAGTTTGGTAAAATAAACATAAATAAGGCATGCTAGTGAGTGCAAAATAATATCTTAAAAATGGAACTAAATAAATAAAACACAATGAGAAACTTAAACGTACGCGCAGAGTGGGCGCTGCTTGGAGGCCCCTTCCACTTGGCCGCCCCTTGCTCGCACCATTTTGCAGCGAC
>JBDFRD010088058.1:0-13663 GCA_039654405.1 Bullina lineata
CGGGGGGAAAAATAAGATTCCGTCTCGGCAGGTTTCCGTCTTAGACAGCATTCCGTCTAGGCAGGTGTGACTGTATATCGTGCAGATAGATTGACATTACCAGTTGTGCAGGAATGGTTTAAGTTGCGCAGGTAGTGGGATGGTATCGATGCAACATCCAAATGTGCATGTAGGTTACACCAGTAATAATAAAAAGCATATAAAATACCGTTTATCCAGTGAATAATGAATAGGCAAATCCTTTGGAATATGTAGATAAACAAGTCAAGTGAAGTCTACTGGTAAGGAGATCGTGCAATGTAACATGATACAGACTGGTAAGTTGCATGAAAAATCTTGGCAAAATAATACAAGCAGGTTGATCACTTCCATTATGCTGATAATATCATATGAATTTTTTTTTTTTTAATGTTAATGTAGACAATGAAGCCTGACATGAATGGGTTTTCTTTCAGGTGAATTCAAAGACTCACACCCTGTGATTGAGATGTTCTGGGCAATCGTCAATGAGTTCAATGACCAGCAGAAGCGCCAGCTCCTCAAGTTTGTTACCAGCTGCTCTAGGCCTCCTTTGCTGGGCTTTCGTGTGAGTAGCAGTGACGTGGCCATGCCACTTTTAGGTTATAAAGTATGAGTATTTAAAAAGAGGGTAATATTTTGTGTGTTTCTCAGTAAATAGCGAAGTTTCTTCAAAGAAAGGGGGGTTATTTGCCTATTCTTGGCCAGGTTAAATTTAAATTAATTGGACCAATGAAAACACTGTTTCTACAACCTTGGATTCAATGAGGACTCCTTGACCTCAATGTATCTGAGGTTCACTGTATTATAATATTTTCTAAATTTTGATTTTCACTTTTCAGGATTTGTATCCGGCATTCTGCATACACAGTGCTGGCTCTGAAGTTGATCGATTGCCCACCGCCAGCACTTGCATGAACCTTCTGAAACTTCCAGCCTTCAGAGATGCTGAGACCATGCGTGCCAAGCTGCTTTACGCAATAGAATCAGGGGCTGGATTTGAACTCAGCTAAGAGACATGGGCTTGGAGCATGGGGAATATTAGGGAGGACTTGACAGCAAAAATGGGCACTGGAAGGAGAGAGGGAGAGAATATGTCTTGTAAGTCATCTTGCACATGAACAATTGGTTGTTAAATACTCTGGGGTAATTTTCAATGGCATTCTTTCAAATTTAATAGTACAAAAAAGAAAGTTTTGTTACTTGTATCAGCCATTGAAATTGCTATAAATATTCCACTTTGACAACTGTGTATGCTACTATTGTGCTAATAATATGAAAGAGATCAAATTTTGAATGAGAATTATTAGAAGTCTCCTTTAGAAAAGGTCTGTTCTCTGGGCTGAAAAATGCATACTGGAGTGTTTCTGGTGTATTTTAATATTACTGACAATGTCATAACAGTACAGTCATTAACAGCTTTAAAATCTCAACTTTTACTGTCATTCAGAACTCAGAAAAAAAAGTAGGCCCGACTTCATGTTGTCTTAGTATGTTAGATTTCCTAAGTGCAAGGTGGATATTTGTATTATTAAATTTTTTACTTTGACTTCAACAGCATTATGTTTGCTCGTTGTTGTTTTTTAACCCTCCAAGCGTGAGTGCATTGAAGCTGTGGTGTCAAGGGTTTTAATGGATGTATACATGGGTTACAAGTTTGCTTGAAACCAAGACAAAATGAATACTAAGACCCCTAAAACTATATAGGTCTATTTTCTAACAGAGCATTGAATTTATTGAATAAGCAAAAGAATGCTGACCCTTTCAAACAGATTGATTCGTTACACAGTGACCTTGACCGTGAACCATTTTTATTTGAACTTCGGTGGCCTTGAACTGGAATATGTAGGAGGCATTTGGTGATGAAGGTTTTCAATCTCTTTGTATTTGAAGTTTGAAGCGGTGCTCTCCACCCTTGAATGTATGGTTTAAATTATTTCTTCTTCTTCTGAAACGTAACTTATTATTAGTATAAGCCAGGAACATGGGGTTATTATAAAAGTATTACTAAAATAATGTTGAGAGACAAACGTCTACCTTCAAGCATTGAATTCGTGCGTCAAAAATGTAGTCACCAGAATACTCAGCAGTGCTGTTAATGTTTGTGGAAGAGAACAGCTTTATGAATATGGGTTTTATAGTAAAATTGAAAAAGTGACTTATCTGTAAGCTAGATCTAAGTCTAAATAGAGCTGAGTTGAATGATAAAACCTACATGGTGGTGTTCTTCCGACTATAAATGTACTAGATTGATCAAGACTGTCTCAAATGAGCTAGCCAAGCATTGTATCTTTCACATCATTTTTTTATTTGTTTTTGTCCAAGTCGACTGTTTTTTGTCAGCATCATTAACATATTTAAAAAAAAAATTGTGAGAGTGAGAGCATCTCCTGTATAGATCTAGAAATCTATGTCATTCTTCTTTTTTTTTTTTTTTAAATGAGCACTCTGTGATGAAACCATATTACACTTAGACTGGAGGCTATGAAGCAACATTGACATGGTCTATGTACATAGTGTATTTTTATAACTGTCATTTCTTGCTGCTGAAACTGTTACGAAGCTGGATTTTGAAAGAACATGATATAAATTGTAATTGTAGTAAGACTGAAACTTCTTTGTGCTATTATTAGTCGTATTAACAGTTTTCAAACATTTAATTCATGTAATAATTATACTTTTCAATGTCTATTTATTTGAGGATGTGGATGACAAACTTAGTAAGAGTTGCGTGGAAACAAGTGGTTGAGTTGAGTCAGTTGATTTCAGGTCGATACATTGCTGTTATGTTTATTAATTTTAGATCTTTGCATTGATTTTATTATCCTGGTATTTTGTTTATTTCGTGAACACTAGATTGATTTTCCCGTGGATTGTATACCTGTCTCCCTTATGTTCCAGTGCTGGTAACTCTCAATGCACTTTAGTAATAGTAGTAAGCAGCACTCTACCCTCTGCATTCTCTCCCCATTCTAGCTGAAAGTAAACCTAACAGCAATACATTCAATGAAAGTCAATTTTTCTTTGTATATCATCAGCATAGCGACTATCTTGTCTGCATTGAAAGTGCATTACATGATATTTTTGTTTCAAGAGGAGGCTCTTTTGCTTGCTTATCCAACTTACTTATAATAAATTTTTTGGTTATTTTTCATGCTGTTGCTTTTCCATTCTAATTCAAAATTGGAATGGGGCTTGAGGAAACTGAAGAAAATGACTGTTTCATACTTTTTTGCTGTTGAAGGCAATAGCTACAATTTGCTTTCTGATGACTTAAAATGATCACAATATTTCTATCTCTAATACTACATGCACTTTATATCATGCAATTAAAGATGGTTTAAAAAAGAAAAAGATGGGTTGCCATTGCTTTTTTTTTATCGTGTACAAGAGAGTAATCTCTAGGACCCAGATGGGGTTCCCCCCACACAATGATAATATGTCATGTTTGGTGAAAAAAGAAAGAACAGATGTATGTTAATTGTGTGCTGGTAAAAAAAAAAAATATATGTAGTGTATGTCATAGCACCCCAATACATTACATAACAATGTTTATAAATCCTGTGTTCTGTAAATTAAAAAAAAATACACATTAAAATAGATTTTCCACATTCAGGAGTTATTGATTATTGTGTCACTAATGCCCACTTCCCTTGCTTGCAGCAAGAATTGGTTGTGTATTTGTGTATTTTGTTTTGTTTAGAATGTGTTGAATCTAAATACATGTAATATAATCTTAATATTAATGGTAATATAGGAATAGAAGTGAGATACATGTATTTCACAAAGGCTCACCTCCCCCTCGCTCTTCTTTCTGTGTTTTCTTTCTTTTGCCTTTTTTTCCTTCCTGAAGGTTAGAGGGACTTTGTGGCATGCCCTATTTTAAATACATATAGGCCTTTACATACATTCATGAACAACAGTCAACTGTTATTTAAAGTGACTTTGTTTGCATTCAGACCACAGAGGAAGGGGGAAAAGACAACAGAGGAGAAAATTAAAATTAAAATTCTTTATTACACAATAGAAAACATTGATAAAGAATAATCAACATACCAAGTTCTCAAAAGAGGGCAATTTAGTATATTGGAAATAAGAATACATTTTATTAATTAAAAAAATAATATTGACCTTAACCCTTACACTGTTGGTCCACATGGCATGAAATCATGAGATCCTTACTTCCTGCCCCACTGGTACACTAAAATTAAAATATGCTCGGTGGACCACCAGTGATGAAGAACAGGTACAGGTACAATAACAGGTACAGGCGAAAACTACACATGTGCTTTGGTTTCAAATAGTGCTCTTATAAATCACAATTTGATATGACATAAAGAAGAACATTTTGTTCAAAAATGGATTTTGTTTTAAAATAAATAAATATGCATTGACTTGATTTGTTTAATTGAAAACAAAAATCACATGGACGTTGATTACAGTTTTGTCGAGAAGTAGTTCCAAGAAGTCTTAACTCCTTCGAGCTAGGCGTGAGAACAACAGGGCCATCTTCGTTCTGCCATCCAAACATTACATTGTACCGCACTCACGACATTTAGCGCTCTGTTGCATTTGCGTTATAGCTACTGCGGTACGGATGGGTAACTGAGTTGCTAGCTTTTCAAAAACATCATCGCTGTCTGGTCTATCTTCAGTTTCCTCTCCAAAAATCTGCTCAAACATTTCTTCTGAAAGCGATGCGATCGATGTGTTCTCGCTCCATTGGCATTATGCATGCGTGAATCAAACAGGCGGTGGGGACTAAACAGGCAACGGCCAGAAATGGCACGCATTTTTACAAAGCCCACAATGACCCCATTCATCACAATACTGTAACATAGGAAGTTGTCTCGGCTAATCATTGAATGCATTTTATTTGTATCATGGGGCTCTCCAGTGACGTCTTAAATACACAAGGGTCAATTTTGCGATACCATGTCAATAACAAGCGGGGGAACGAAAGGAACACCCACAATTTTGTGCCGACTACGCTCTGAGTCTGGCTTCCCACTAGAGAAACTGTTTTCACGCCCAAGACAATCGTTGAATCATTAAAAAGTAAACTGCATTAGATCTCAAAACGTGTATTTTTAATTAAATAATCCAGAGAAACCCTTATCAGTTTCATTTTCTAGGTAACTAAACCACTGCATGAGACAAGTTCATATCTTAAAGAAACTATCCTCACACTGAATGCATCTTTGAAGCTAACTTCAAGCCTTAGAATTTTTGGAAGACTATTTCATAATCCTATTATTACAGGTACAATGTATATATTTGTATATTATATACATTTGTCTCTATATCTGACCAATTTCATGATTAATCAATCTTTTTATATGACCTCTGATGAAATAAAAGTTGTAAGTCTACTTCGTTGATAATTTGTACTTTCTGCACTAGTACGAGTTTACACTGTAATTAATCCCCCCCCCCCCCCTTTTTTTTTCGAACCCGGTTCCTTTCATCATGGAAAATTATAGACAAGTAGCAACATCGTAACAACTGTGAAGAAGGCGTGTTAACCCTTTCACTGCCAATTTCACCGACCTATGAAAAGCAAGACTATGCTGGTTGCCAACATTAATGATGTTATTTCGCTCAATCCAAATATTAATTAACATAACACCCACACTAAACCGACAAAAAGAACATTCTGTTTTAATCAAGTTCTTCTCACTACATATGTATTTCATTAAAAACATGTTTTTGCTAGGATTCAGCGACAGATAGATGGCAGTAAAAGGGTTAAATGAGGATCTTTTCTGCGCTGTACGCCAACACATCGTATCCTGTAGTTGTAAGAGTAATATTAATCCGAGCGAACTGTCTTCAGCCAATGTGTCTGAGGATGAGTGCAGTCATCAAACGGGCACCGCGCTGAATACAATGGCACTTCACAGCAGACTGGACACAGGAGGTGACCACATGAGAGGATAATCTCACCGACCATACTTTTACAGTAACAACACACTGTCAGAGGGAAGAGAAGGAGAGATATCCAAATTATAATTGAATCCAAAAAAGTTCAAACAATTTTTACATCGGTGCTCATGTGTTACGTGTTTGGAGTGCTGGCTTGCGGGCATGATGTGTTTAAGCTTATGTGTTGAGTTGTGTGCTTATTCTCCTATACCGGTACTCTACACAACTTTGCACACAAAAGCTGACACAACCATCAGTGATCACGATTATATGTAAGTAAGTCGAGGCCATGAAAGGGTGGTAGATGCACAGACATCACGATCAATGACAAACAGATGTGACACTCGTGTACAACAAATACAGGCCGTTTATGTGTGTGCGTGTGTGTATGAAAAAGGGAGCCAAAGGTTGACTGACTAACTGACTCACCTCACTCACTCACTTTTGTTTTAAACAAAACTGAATTCAGTTACTTTCAAAAACAATCTGAATTCTATGTTTTACAATGCAACAGTCCAAAGCATCCTCATTTATGTATTATCAATTGGAGTGGAAATGTGTTGACAAAGGACCAAACTATGTTTCGTGTTAGAGGAAATGTGTCAACAGCGGACAAATTATCATAAACAGTTGGTATGGCACTTTATTGTAACATTTACCTAAAGAATTAATTTTAAATGTAAAGTTCTGGTTGATGGAAGTTCCATTGTTCATGTTTTATAGGATAAGTGTGCAGTAAACAACTAGATAAGCCATGTGGGGATTGCAGGGCGATTCTTCATCATAATTAAGTTTTCATTGCGAATTTGATTATTTTTTTCCCCGTCTCTTATTGATGTCTCCTCAGTAATAAGGCAAAAATAGTTGTTTGGATATATGAGATGGAAGAACAAAAGAGACTGATGAAATAAAGTGTGAAATGCTATTCCACAATCGAACAACAACAACAAAATAATAACCTGGCTTAGAGGCGCGAGGAAAAGGGAATAATGATATTATTTCAACTACTGGAAAACAGCTATTTCCTTGATTGATAATATTGTAAGTAAAAAGTGAAGTTCCTTCAAGACTCTTGAGACCTAAAAGGCCGGTGCATACATCGTTTCAGTTGCTCAGTTGCTTGGAGCACAACTGATGACATTCTAGATTCTAGATCTTCAAAATAAAATAGTTTGGCATAGATCAACTTCATCCACTGAATATGCTTGTACCCAATTGCACAGGGAGACTGAAAGAAATGTTACTAAGATTCTTAGTAAGAACAAAAGCCCAGGACCTGCACAGACAGGATTTGAACCCAAGACTTTCCGATTCTAAGCCCGATCGCCTTAAACATTCGCGACAATGTCACAGTACACGAATATTGTGATCAATATCCTTATCTTTAGGAATTTTTAGTTACATTTCTTTAAATTAAAAAAATGAAGACTATCTTACCTCTTTCACCATTATCCTGAAACAACAAGAACAATAATTATTGCAGTTATTTTTTTTGTTGCTCCTCCTCTTCTTCTAATTGTATGTAGGCATATTATTATTACGAGTGCAGAGCCCCGTTCTCAGAACGGATTAATACAGGGAGATAACAAACTGCGATAGACTGGATCGTTTGAACATTTCAACAGGAGCAACGAATACCATGACATCGACATCGTTATTGTTTGAAAGCATTTTGTGATAGAAAGATGTACTTCCATGTAACATCAGTTAATGACTTCCCTTCAATGAAGAAATACAACAATGCACCATTGATTTGGAGAATTAAAGACAAACATGGCAAGGACGCTTGTAAATTGCAAAGCGAGTAGGTTGCGCAGTGCAAACAAGAATAGACCGCTGGGTTTATCTAGTGAAATGGTGCTCTCACTGCAGAATGAACGTAACCGTAGAGGGCTCCTTAAAAATGTTTCCTTTGTCTACCACATACAATACAATATTTTATTTATAAATAAGGAAAGGTAGTTTTTTTAGATTTAAATATGCTTACCTGGGATAGAGATATATTAGTAGAAATTGTCATTATTTTTTCAGATTTTTTAGTGGCCACATTTAGAAGTTTTTATGCGTTACATGACGGAAAGTTACCTTTATTATAGTATTACAAGTGCAGAAGCCCGTTCTCAAAACGGCTTAATACAGGAAGATAAATGCGATAGACTGATCATTTGAACATTTCCTACCGTTGTTTTTCAATATAACAATAAATGTCGTGAAATCAACATCGTGATTGTTTGAAAGCAGCTTAGCGACAAAAAAATATACTCCTGTGTAATATCACTTAATGGCTTTACATATAATAAAGAAATACGGCATCGCTTCGTCCGTTACATGGCGGCAAGTTACCTTTATCATAGTATGATTCATTGTTACCTACTTATCAGTAATAGCAGCAATGCCAATATTGAAAGAAGAAAAACAACGACAACAAAGATGATATAGAGTAGGCCTACTAATCTAAAACAAACCCTGAGTGGTGAAGCTGGGCTAACTCGACGGTGATGGTAGAAAGCACATAGGCTCCCTTCAGCATGACCCATATGGACTGCAGGGCTGACCCCACAATAATGGCACTTGAGTTGATGGAAATCTGAGATGTAAAATGGAGGAATAAGATATAACTGCGGTGAAAAGTGACAGGAAGGAAAACATGCATAAAAGACCACAGATGAGTAACATTGTAAACAAGTAAATATTTTATCACAGCTGAGTAAGTACGGTGAATGAATGAGTCAACCAACCAACCAACTTATTAACCAACCAACCAACCAACTTACCAACCAACCAACCAACCAACCAACCAACCAACCAACCAACCAACCAAATTACCAACCAACCAACCAACCAACCAACCAACCAACCAACCAACTTACCAACCAACCAACCAACCAACCAACCAACCAACCAATCAACCAACCAACCAACCAACTTACCAACCAATCAACCAACCAACCAACCAACCAACCACTAAGTGACTGACTGACTGACTAACTAACCAAAAAGTTGACCAACCAACTGACTGAGTAAGTGACCAAATAAATAAACTTACCACTTCTTACAAAACCTTCTTCAGCAAGGGCCTCTGCCCATTGGGGTAAACCTATACCTTCGGTATCTTGAAATGTCTTTGCCCTTTCTTCTTGTGACATAAATTTATCTTTGGAAGGGTCAGCTACAATTTTACATGCACATAGGACTTCAAGAGATGCGTCTCTGTGGTCCATCCTGAGCTGGATGTTCTGGAATCTGTGAGGGCTGCTGCCGGAAGCAGAAGATGGTGATGATCGTCCAGAACATCCATTCAAGCTCATCTTTTGATGCTTGCACTTACGCTACAATATATTTCGTTTTACTATCTCAATGTCTTCAGAAAGTTATATTGTTACTTGACCGCCTATCACTGAAAATTAACAGTTTGAAGTCCGTTAGGCTGTGTAGTTTATGCTACTAATTCTTAGGTCAGGCTCGGGCAAATCCTCAAAGGAGGAGAGAATGCGCATATGGGCAAATGACTCTGGCCTAAATGACATTCAATGCGCAAGGAGAGTTTTTCCTCCGACTACTGAGATAGATCTCCCTTTTCTTGTGTAACATCAGTCTGGGAAAGAAAAAGAGGAAAAGGGGGAATTTTGGTATACAGTAGTTTCCGAACTGTATTAATCTACTTTGGTGGTGGTGCTGCTGCTGCAGGTGGAGCTGGTACTGCTGCCTGTGGGTTTTTCGAAAAACTTGACTGAAAGCAGTTCTAAAACAACAGCAACTGTACCACCAGCAACAACAACAACAATAACGTCAACCATCTTAATCCCCCATTTGCCTGTTAAGGATCAATTGGGATAAAAAACAGGAATCAAAAGTTTTCTGCATCTTTCCATCGTTTGACGTGACATAATAGCAAACACAATCGATCCTGTAGGCCTGCTCTAATCGGTCTATTTAAAAATTAAACGATTGAAATGAAGTTTAATTATGATTTCACAGCCTACTTTTGAAGGAGGAAAAATGTGATATGTGCACTACCGATTTTGCGGGAAAACACATCATCTTGAACAAAATTAAAATGAATCAACATTACTTTTATCAGCCAGTTTAGTGGATCTGGTATTCTGTTGAGGATCCAAAATCCATTTCTCCAGGCTCAGCTTATTCTTTCTGTGATGGTTTGCCCTTTAAGACATTCTTCGCTCTTTTACATTTCGGCATATTTCACCATATTCGCTGTCTGAAGCAGACTCGATCAAATCCATTGAACCGGGTTGCTTAGATCTATAGATCTAGGCCTACTTAGGTTTACTAAGGCTGCCTCCTTTCTTAATCTTCAACAGAGGCTTGGATCTAGACTTTTCATAACTTTTATCAGTCCCTGAGCAAAATTCTTAATGCATTCCATAGTGTTTTAGTCTACACTGCTCCCGTAAGATGGGTAAGTGAAAGTGAAAGGTTTTCCACCATATGCCATTGGCCTACTTGTTTATTCTGTTCACCATAATTATGGTACTTCAGACTCTACTCTGAATCTTTGTATACCAAATTGAGCTTTTCTTGTTTAAATTTTTATTCCACATTTGTAAATTGTCATAACAGTTTTGTTTTTGACTTTTCATTTTCATCTTTTGATATTGCCTGGTTCTGATCATTTGATTAGAATACTCAGAATCATTCATGTTTTCGATACTCTGGAAAAAAATAAGAAAATATTCTCTAGAAGTTGACAACAAATAAATAAAATGCGTCTCTTGTAGGGAGAGTGGAAGATAATAGATCTAACATTTAAAGGCAACCATTGGCATTTATTAAATTCTTATTTATGTAAGCTTATAGCCTATTAACATTTTACCCCACAATTATCATAACTGAAAACGTCTTACTTGAAAGCATCTCAAATTGGTCATAAGTCTAGATCATAATCACTGAACGTCATCCCCCGGATTTTGATTGGTCTTGCCATGTGAACTCGTGATGTTGATTCCCCCTTGTCATCAGCCCGGAGTGGTGCCAGTTTTAACCCACACGGATGACTATGACGGCCACAAATTAGTGTTTTTAGATCTAAAAAGCATTTGGCTACATATTAAAGCCATGCGACATGATAGATCTAGAATGTAGTTTCCGGCACATTTCATACTCACTTGTTGAATTTAGTGCACAATTTCTTACATCCTGACCAAAGAAACACAGACAAGAGTCCTAGAATCAAAATTTATAGATCTTAGTCCAAGACCAAGTTATGTTTTAGGATTGCACTGACGACAACAGCACACACAAAACTGAGGTACACCTGGAACGACCGGAACATTGCACTCGGCTCAAAGATCAGACTGATGCATATCCTGGTGACATCAATACTCTTGTATGCATGTGAATCGTGGACCTTAACATCTGAGATAAAAAAGAAATTACAGTCCACTGAAATGAGATATTTTCGAAGACTATTGGGCATCTCCTACAAAGAGCATACCACGAATGAAGAAGTTCGGAAAAGAATCAGAAAAGTTGTTGGGCCGTACGAAAACCTGTTGGTAAAGAGACGCAAGCTCAGATGGTATGGCCATGTCATGAGATAACCAGGGCTTGTCGAGACATTGCTGCAGGGCACCGTACGAGGTATGAGAAGGAGGGGTAGACAAGGAAAAGGTGGGATGACAACATTTCAGAATGGACGGGACTGAGGTTAAAAGAGACAACCGTCAGGTCTGAAAACCGAGAGGATTGGAGGATGCTGGTTACCAGATCACCTGTTGCGCCCCAACGGTCCACAAAACTACGGCATGGATAGGATAGGATAAGAAGGCAACGTGAACTGGGGCAACACCAAAATAAAACCTCCTCTCATATAATATATATGATATCGTTCGTAATCACATCAAGAGCTGGCCTGAACCCCTCAAGAGAAGGAGTACTGAACATTCATTGTTATTTCACCAAAATTCAACAGTAAATCATCCTGAAATTTAAATCCACAAGTGAAAAATATAAGTTGTAAGTTATAACCACAAGAAGGCGTAGGCCTCGGCCTAGATTCTATGTGTTTTCCCGCAGACTCGGCAGTGCACGTCTCAAAATTATTGCTCCGACTGGAAAAGGTAGTGCGTAGAACTGGAGTGAATAGATCTAGATTCATTTCACTCTTCACTGAATGTAATCTAAAATCTTCTCGGCGAAAGTTTTTAATAAATGCTGCACCCCAGTAGACTGGCGGTTAACTTGAATATAAAACGAGACGTCTACTTTGTTTTCACTTAGACACTTTTCAAAGAACGCAGTTCCTTGAAAATGAAACTAACGTTCAAGCGTCGTCTAAGGGGGTCACGTAAGCTAGGCTACGACTGCTTATGTCACCATGACATAAAAATGTTAAACGTATGTTTGAGGCCTGACAAGGAAGTAATTTGCAAACAAAATTAGATGAACTAAATATAGAGTCTAGATCTGAATGCAAAAAAGTGGATATAGGCTGTAGGGAAGCTGAAAACTACAAAGCGGCAATCATAAATTGTCAGCGCAGCGCGTTTTCGGAAATTTTAGGTTCTATTAATAAAGAGATCCTCATGTATTTGTGAATATTTTTTTTTCTAAAAACATCAATTTACTATGTACAAGTTACTGTATTAAAATTGTTATACATTTATATTATATATGGGGTCTTATATAGCAAATCTTCACCTTTGCAAGTTTTCAAGATGGGTTGGCCCCACTATGCGTGGGATGGACCACTTTTACAACTTATAAGCCGTTTCGTTTAATCGGGTATGAACAACCTGCTGCTGTGAGTGGGTCGGACCATTCTTGCACCCCTAGAATAATACATTGTCTCTCTAAGGATTTGAGGTTCATGTAACATGCTTTACTAAAGTCTTTCTTTCTTTTTTTTTTCCACACAAATGCATTGCACGTGTGTGTTCTTGAATGCGCCCTGGTGTGTGTGTCGTATACGTATGTGTGTGTGTGTGTGTGTGTGTGTGTGTGTGTATGTGTATGTGTGTGCAACGCTGTGTGCTTCTTCTGGCATTGTATAAAGATGTGTGGTGAAATGAATTCACACGAATGTATTGCACGTGTGTGTTCTTGAATGCGTACTGGTGTGTGTCGTCTGTGTGTGTGTGTTTGTGTGTGTGTTGTGTGTTTGTGTGTGTGTGTGTGTGTGTGTGTGCACCGCTGGGTGCTTCCACAAGTATTGTATAAAGTTGTGTGGTGAATGAAGAATCATTATTCTTTGTGCTTCCAATTTTCAGTACATGATGCAGATGAAGCCCGGAATGGTCTGAACATTGCAATATTATTATCTGAACAAGAATGGCACATCATCAGCATTGATCAAGGAGATTCTAAACGTAACAGTCTGGCAGAATGCAGAGTGTTCCTTTGTCGGCGTTAATGAGGGCGTTAACACCAGCCCAGCTAATGACAAAGCTAACACCAGTCTTGCCATAGAACAAGATGAAATCCAAAAAAGAAGTTTCGGAGTGAAAATCAGTGGAAGAGGAATGAGCGCAAAAGAAAGAGAAATGAGGGTCAAGAATATGTCATTATTCAGGGGGAAACGTGGAAAAGAAAGTCCTACAGGATACGAAATGTGACTGTAGACTTACTTACTTGACTTAATCCTCTTCGTTCCCGGAGGAGCATACGGCTGCTAAATGTGACTGGAGAGAGAGAGAGAGAGAGAGAGAGAGAGAGAGCGAGAGAGAGAGAGAGAGAGAGAGGGAGAGAGAGAGAGAGAGAG
>JBDFRD010088169.1:0-13663 GCA_039654405.1 Bullina lineata
ACGGGGCCGAGAATTATGTTCGACATATCAGTGAATTTGAGATTTCCGTGTTCGAGATAACTGGACTCTACTGTAGTGAGTAAAAAGAAAAACAGGACACTAATATCTCAGATTAACTGAGTTGTACCGAAATCATCTTCCTCTCCATTTTTTTCTCCACAGCATCTCCAATCTTGGCATGTTTGGCATCACTGAGTTTACCGCTGTGATCAACCCACCCCAGCTGGCCATCATGGCCGTAGGCACATCTCGACCTGAGGCGTCCCCATCGGGCAACTTGCTCAAGATGACAGTGACCTTGTCCTATGACAGCCGAGCCATCCATGAGGTGGAGGCTACCCGTTTCCTTGAGGAATTCCGTCATGTCTTGGAGAACCCTCAGACAATGCTGTCAGGCACTGGACTTGATGCAGCTGCTGAAGCTTTTGCATTTTAGGAGTTTTGTGCTTGCAATATCTGTGAAACTAGTTCGTGTGAAGTTTCTTGACTTACAACTTACAGGAATTTTTGATTTTATTC
The DNA here is from genome assembly GCA_039654405.1 of Bullina lineata. Classification (NCBI taxonomy): domain Eukaryota; kingdom Metazoa; phylum Mollusca; class Gastropoda; family Bullinidae; genus Bullina; species Bullina lineata. Next base: position 520 of record JBDFRD010088169.1, read on the forward strand.
AAAAAAAAAAAAGAAAGGCTTTTGGTTCATGTTGAGAATCGTATGATTACTCCTTCAAAAGTGTGGCCAGTTGTGCAGAAATGTGAAGCCTTGTGGAACTGTTGTTTTATTTTATCTTCTGGAGAACCCATCACACGCTTTTGTTTTGTTTTTTCTAAATTATGAAATGAGCTTGAAGTTTTTTTCAAGTCACTGAAAATATATTATGAAGTGGTGTTGTAATTAATATTTTATCACCAGACTTTCTAATTTACTTGGAAGGTTCGTTCTGGCATACTGTTGCGTTGACTTTAAGTTCAGTGTAGACAAAATTAGGAAGTTTGCTGTTATCAAAATAGCAAGCTGTTGCTGATTAGATTCAGCACTTTGTGTTCATAATTTAAAAACATAGCACGATTGTCTTTATTTTTTTGTTCTGAAGGCAACGATGAAGTTTCTGCATTGAAAGTAAAGCCAATCACAGTTTGCGATGTTTGAGAAGCAGGAAATGGGATCCCATCCCTGTGATCCTCAAGGCATAACATTGCATCGAGAGAAGAAGAGAAAAAGATTTTATTTTGATTCATTTTTTGCATACATTTGAAGCTAAATACAGTGTAGCTATACACAGAGAGATACTCTCAATGGCCTGGTGAAAATCTGCCTGTTTGAAAAGGCTATTTCATGTAGGCCCATCCTTTGAATGCAGCTATGTAGAGACTGCTCAAGTCCCGTAAATCAAATTTCTCATAAATGAAAGTGCTCAAGCCATAAGTTTTTTTGTTGTTTTTTTTTTTGACTGTGTTAAATTAGAACAGAAGTAACTGGACAATAATTTTTGACGTTCTTGGAATTCAGTTAAGCCCCTTTCTATAATTTGAACCCTCGAAGTTTTGCTCCAGTCCCAAGCACTTCCAATTATGAGGATTCCACTGCTGTGTTTTGACAGTAAAGGGCTTCTTCTGAGACTACTGCATTTTTTTAAAAAATTGTGTGGGTATCAAGAAGGATGATCAAGTCATCTTTAAGGAGGTTGTGCATTTGAATCTCTTTGAATCTACCATCTCATTCAATAATTTCCTGAACCTGTGATTGTCTGTCTCTGACTGCTAATGTTCAGTAGAGTAGTCCCCACCTAAGAACCCGCCCCTCGGGAGACATGATTACTGTGTTCTGAGGCGGACTTCGAAAGGGGATAAATCATATATACCATAATAGCCCCCGTATCTCGCCGCACTAGCACATTGATGGAGCGTCATCACTGACTGAATCAATCTGTGATTGGCTTACTTAAATTGAAAAAACACCAATCAAAACCATGCTTATCCCCTGCTAGACTATCACTGTCTCCATTACGCAAAACAATGCAAGACGCTGGCGGCTCCATTCCATAAAATCTGACTCAAAAACCCATCTTTGTTCTCCACCTGTGCTGAGATGCCACTTCCATTAGGCCTACGTAGGTCAAAACAAAGAGCGGTGTTGCATCATGGCTGAGTAGGGGTGAGGCTGGATTGCGGGGTCACACGACATTGAAACTATGGGGAGGAGGGGGGATGTTGAAGGTGTCGGTCGGAGAATAGGGGCGGGACCTAACAACAAAGCGTAGATCTAGCCAATTATGGTTGGTCTTAAGACGCAAAAAAAAAGAGGGGGGGGGGGGATGGTGTGTGGAGCTGAATGGACACGCTTCAGGTGATGAGAGCGGATAGGCTTGGCCTGCTGAATGGGGATGGGTGAGGCAACGGGGCAGAGAGAACACGGCTTTGCTTTCCACCACGGCTAGGGCTTAACTCTAGAACAAAGACAGGGCGGCTGCCAGTGTTTCTTGCGATTTAGGCGGTGGCTGCTTCAAAAAAAAAAAAAATCAGTCGGTTAAGAACACCATGTTCTTAGGTGGATTTTTTAGTTGAAAACTGGTTCTTAGGTGGACGAGTTATATAGGAAAAATTCCATTTCACGAGAATGGCGGGTTCTTTGGCGGAGACCACTGTATTCTGTTCTTGTTGTGTCTGGCTAAAGAAGTAGACCCTTGGGCCTGCCACACATCTCACTTGTCACATCATTTTACACAGGAGTTTGCTTCATGCACAGAAATAAAAATGCTGTTTTGAATGTCCCAGTTTCTTCTGATGAAAGCATAATTTTGTGAATGTTGTGTCAGTTTATCTTGAAACAAAAAAAAAAAAAGAGAGTTTTTATAGATAAGCTTCATTAGCTAGGTCACTTCTTCTGCACTAGAAACTCACTCTTTTTTTAAAAATCAGTCCAGGGTATCTTCATGTCTGCCTGAGAATTTTCAAGTGTATGAAAATTATCAAAGCAATGGAGTAGATGGCCATTTTGAGATTTCCTAGCACATGTGTTTTCTTCAAAGATTGGAGAGGCATCAAGTCTTTATTTATTTGAACTTCCATGCCTTGTCACCGGCTGCTATGCTTCCTGACTGTTTCTGTCATCTGTCAGTTGGTTCCAAATGGATGTGACAGTCACATTGGAAGCTTTGTGTCCAAGAGAGATTACCTGGTATGGACAATAAATATTAATGTTCAGTTTATTTCAGTCATCTGGCACCATTGATTGTGCTTGGTCATTTGTTTATTTAAAATTTATTACCGTATAACTTTTTTAGATTTTCAGTTCGAGGATTATGTACATTTTGTACATGTGTATTTGTGATAAATATTTGAAACTGATATTAAAGAATTTTTATTATGTCTCTGTAAGTAGTGTAAGTGCTTTTCAAAATGAATAATAGATAATACTGTTTTAACCAATTTTCAATATGATAGATTAATGGATGCGACTGCAGAAATACATGCCTCAACCTTATTGTGTAGAGTACTGAATATGTTTTACTTAAATTTTTTGAAATTAAAAAAATATGGAAGTCAGTTACCGGTTACCGAGTTATTCACTTGGATTTACTGTTTGTTTTTGAGTGTCCCATGTCAAAAGAACCTCAGCAATCTGCCATGCATCTCAACCGCAGGTTCACCAGTCTTTGTTATAGCTAGAAAGCACCAAGTCATCTTCCTCTTGTGCGAGTGAAGATACAGATTTGGCTAGTGTGTGAATGTCACAAAGGCTGAAAGACGGCTGTGACTGTCTGAAAGTATGAAGCTCCAGTGCCCTGTAAATTTCCAGTCACTAGACCATGGATTCAACTCCCAACAAACCTGAGATTGACCACAATTTCACACCAGTCGTTCTCCTTTTGCACAGCAGCTAAGTAACTTCTGATAGTGGTGCTGTGGCCAGATGAGTACCATTAAAGCAAATAGGAATCATGAGGGTTCTGATGGATGCCATCATTAGAATCGTCGTAATGTTTTCCAGCTATCCTATAACCGACCATTTTTTCAGACAAATGATCACCAGTTCCCGATTCCTCTGTGCCAATGTTTTATGAAAAGAAGCATCATTGTGTCATTTTTCAACCAAACAATTACAATAAAACCTGACTTGGATCAAGGAGACAAAATTTTGATACATCCTGTGATCTTTTTCCAGACCTTGCATGTTCTGCTATAGTTACTGAAGAGTTTGATACCCGGCACATGTCCCCATCTTATCCATTCTCATGAAAACTCTGTGAAGTGTATTGGTCAGCCTTACACTTACAATACAAGAAAACAGTGACCATTGGTTACCAGCCATGCGGAACAATTTAGCAACCAGACTATTAGAGGTTAAAAGTTGTTGCAAAACACTGAGTTAACAGAGAAAAAGTTCACAGTGGTAGAGTAAACTTCATTTTGGAGACAGATTTTTAATGTTGCTAATTTGGTTTTCATCTGTGTAAAGTCAAAATCATTCCCAAATCAAGTGCATTATTATAATTATACCTATAAACATTTAGACTGTCAAATAACTGTACAGACTAGGGTCAGGAACAGTTTTTGAGCAAGATTCATGGAACTAGAGCTCAGGAATTCAACCATACAGGAGGGGTACACATGTGTGTACATTGTGTTCCTTTTCTTTGACAAAGCACCTCCTATGTTTAAAAGTTATCTGGGCTTTGTAGTGCAAGGGCAGGCACACGAATTATGGGTGGTCCTTTCCTTTGAGAAAGTACCTCATTTGCAACTATTAATACTAACCCAGAATAAACAACAATATGCTTTCTTCTAGGGCAGAATGTTTATTTTCATCTGCAACCAAATGGACAATAACGGTGCAGTTACATCGGCAGGCAATGGAACACAGTATGTTCAGGTATTGTCTAACAATAAATAAACACTGGCTTTGAAGACATCTGACATTAATGCATTCAAATTTGATCAAAACAGGTTTACACTAAATTTCTGACTTGTAAACTGTTGCATAGACTATTTATTGCCTTCTTTTTCTTTTGTAAACTGAGGCTCCTTTCTTATTTTGGGAAAATCTTTCAATAGCTCTAATTTGGATAAATCAACTGATACTAATTATAACCTAGAAATAAAATGTACCGGTACTGCAAGAGTATTCAAAATGAGAAACACAATTTCAAAACATAAACATATATATTTATACAGATACATGTACCTACATTTCTTTTTCTAAATGCCAGGTATAAAAAACAAATAAATGTAAAAACAAATTCAGAAATAAAGTCCTTTCCTGTTGCTGATCCTGATGCTACACATCCTCTTGCAGTTTGGTTAATTTTATACTTTCCAATAAAAATACATGTAGACACACTTAAAACTGAATCTACAGACATATCATTTCAGCAGTACAACGCCCACACTTGACAGTAGTGTGCAATGCACACCAGGATGGTACAGCAGTAGAGAGCTTGCACCGAACAGCAAGTGTGCAGTGTACACTATGCAAACCTCAATTCTGACAAGGTCTAATGAGGAGCACTTTACTAAAAGGAATAGGCACTCTTTTTTTTTTTTTTTTTTGACACAAAGAACCAGTAAAAGAGCGTTTTACACACAATAACATTCGCTGTAAAAGTTTCTGAAATGAAAAGTCTAAAAATATTTCATGAATATGAGGACAACAAAACATGAAGATTCATTTCAATATTTATAATATATTATGATTGCTGTAATGTGCATATGTGGGTTTCATTGTTAACAGAAACCTTTCAGTTTCCAGTGAACTGATTCTTCTATCATAGCACTTTCTAAAGTATCTCATTTAAGAACAACATCAGAAGATCCATATCACGATATTGTTACAATCTTGAAAGAGCATGCAATAATATACAACATATCATATCAAACAAAAGTGAATTAAGTGAAATTGTCCGTACTTTTGTCTTGCCATTTTCTAAATGACAACTTGTCAACAACAAATTTTCCTTGAACTGTAAAGAAATTCATCAAGTCAGCTGCTTTTCAAATCTTATATTAAGTTATATTAATATTATTAATTCCCGTAAGTGCCAGCACAAGCAGTTCCCCTCCTTTCTTTGTTTTGTTGTGCTAATGAAAAGAAAAAAAGTGCAGAGAGTGAAACATATCAGATTCAATTTTCCCTTGGGCCACAATGGCATAGCACAGAGTGAAGACAGCTGGAATCCATCCAATATTTTTTTACAAGCAGACTCAACTCAAAGAAGACTCAGGGTTACATGAATATAATACAGTTCAGACATTATATAATACAGTGACTAGCACATATACAAGGCCATTCCAAAGACCAGGCCAAACACGGTATAAGATCATGGGACGAATGAATGTGCATAAACTATGTACACTGTTTACCAAAAAAAAAAAAAAGGTAAAAATACAAAGCTATTTCCATGAACCTTTTCTACATTAAAATTACAATCGATGATGATTGGTGAAAACCAGCTTGTATATATATCAATTTGCAGAGGCAAGAGCAAATGAAGAAGAACATTAAACAACTGTGTACCGGTAACTTAAATGTAAATCACCAGGCTATTATTTCACTGGTGATTGGCTAAACAGTTTTGTGCAAGTTCATGAAGAATTATATTAAAGTTACCTCCATACACTAGTCACTCCTACCCCTTCTCATCAAAAACTATTAACTGGGCTATGTTGAAATTACTTGATTGAAAAAAAAATGTATTTATACATATATGTGTATAGTGTTGATAATAAAAAAAACACAGCACACACAATAAAACATAAAATATAACCTTCAAGGAGAGGTTTCCAGACAGAAAAAGAGAGATATGAATTGACTTTGTTCTCTCATGCTTCCCTCCTCGTAACAAATGCAACCAGATATGAGTGTTGTTTCTAAGTTACTTGATATCAAAGTGTTGGCTACACTTTCCATATACATGTAATTGGATCTCATGAGATGAACAACACAAGTGAGACTCTGGTTCCTTCACTGACACTAAAAATGTGACAATATTCTAGGGCACAGCAATGATTCAGTTCTTCATTTCATGAATGAATGCTCAGCCAACAGAACTCTGATGAAGCAAGTGCCGTTCATGAACAAGTATCTCTTAAAAAAAAAAAAGCCTACTGTTCGTGGTACTGAACATGTCTTTACCACCGAGCTGAAAGGCAACAGGGTAAACATTTTTTTCTATAAATGCTTTTATTGTGAGCACATTCAATTCTGAAAGGATATTGAATTCCATACACACTAAACTGATCCATATCTCCTTTCTTTTTTACATTCAGCAATATCTTTGGTGGCATAATCTTCCTTCCACCGTATGTAATTAGGATTAGGAGTGAACAATACTGAAAATTCTTGATCGCAGAGGTTGCAATGGAAGTAAAGTTTCCTAAACATTCCTCATTGAGAGAAAGTATGATCAACTCAATCTTATTCTGTGAAGCAGACATTTCACTTCAGCCCTGCCATCCCTCAACTGCATTGCAAAGCCCAAAAGGAAGTCTACAGTTCTGGCTGAGGAAGAAGAGCAAAAACAGCACAGAACAAGAAGACTTGTAAATGTACTGCACTGAGTACATGAGTACAACTTTACACAGCAGATACGGAACAAGAAAGAAAAGGCTTTGAGTTCACACAAATATGAAGTGAATGAGGGAAGATCCAGTGGTGTGGCAGTAGTAAGGGACGACAGATTGGAACGGCTGGCAGAGCATCATTTATTTCTTCATTTCTCTATTGCCACACACTGACTATTATTGCTTTGCCAGGTAGAAGAAACAACCAATATTATACAGCATGTGATGCTTCGAAATGTTCCACCTTTGAATTCCAGACAAAAGAAGAAACATTGAGCCGTTTAATCACATAGTTAGTAGAACAATGATAGTGTGGTAGAACTAACTTTGATTTAGTGAAACTTTTGACACAGCGAAAAGAGAGCAAAGATCTATTTAACTGTACTACTTTATTCAATAAATCCTTGAAGAATTTAATAGAAACCACTGTCAGATCCCAGTAAAAGAAAGTCCTCTTATGATCTTCTTCCAACCCACTCAGCGGTCATATTGGGCTGACACTTCAAAGACCTGCACAGCTCAGTATCTTAGGAGGGATGAAACACGCAAAGCAATACATTAGAAGACACTGTGCTGTGTGGTGACACAGCATAAACAGTATAGGGTATAGTACTATCATATGCTTTTCAGTGTAATTGTTTGTAGTATCTACATCCATCCTACCCAGGCCTGAGTAGAGTTGACAGGGTATGTAAAGGACTGGACCATGACATTAGCTCAAGATATCTCATCAACCGGACAAGAAAAACACTTGATGCAAGGTCATACCAGCTTTAGATACTTGAATCTAGCATTCAGAAAAGGTTTGCACAAGTAGCACACTTGGCTAAAATCATGTTAGCAGGTGTGATAGGTTTACTTCACTACCTCATCAGTCAGTCCCAGGTACCAGGTATAAAATGCAAACTGTTTTTGCTTAAAAAAAAAAGCCCCAGTTTATTACAAAATGTACGGTGTATATATTATATAGGAAGATGTAGAAGGGTTCAGATATTCAAAAACAATTTTTTTTGATCAAAGAAAAATAACCAGCAAAATTTTAGACATGTCTGAATTTTGTCCCATTATCAGAAGCGAGAGCTTTTCGCAAGGAAATGAAAGCCAGAGTTCCCAAAATGTCTCTCTTCTTCTTGCCGGAGCTAAAGTTCTAATTTCAATCAACTTGCAACTACATGTACAAGAAACTGCACAGTCTGACCATTATACTAATTATAGAGATAAAAAAAAAAAAGTCACAGTGCAAGAAAAAGTTCATGGCCACAAGTCATACTTACTGACACAATCTCTATTCAAACCAAAGGAGCCAATATCAAATATGAAGCCACATTTCGTGGCTTGACCCTTGGAAATTAGCAACTACTGCCCATCGGGCATTGAAGCAGCAATACTGAATATCTTCTTCCTCATTTCCATCTGAAGTTGAATACTGACAACTTCAGGCCCACAAAGATTCAACAATGAACAATCCCAATGATTTTGCTCCAGACCAACAAGGACAAACCCTGACATTGTTGCAACATTCAATCCAGAACTCAGGGATGCTGAAAATGCTTTGTGTGGTCTGAACACACACATTCTCCTTGTGACTGACGGACCTTCTCTACTAACAAGTTTCCCAGTGCCGTCAAGAGAAGCTTTGACAGGCAAGTATTTGAGGATACAGCCTTGTAGAGCAATTTCAGCAAAGGCCAGAAAAAGAAATGTGTACTTAAATGCAAATGGGAGAAAGCCACCATTCATAGTGCTCTGGTGCCTGCTTGGTGCCAGGCAATGTGCATGCACTGTTCTGAGTGAATGTCAACTGCATGCTTTCACATACTGAACTTCAATACTATTGAACAGGAAAAGATAAAGAAAGTACACAGAGCACTCATGAAATGTCCTATGCATCTTCCCTACCAGTTCAGTTGTCCTGAAAGTTTGGTTGTCAGTCACACAATGTCATTTTTGACATCCTCTCCTGAAACCGGTGTTAACATTTTTAAAAAATAATATCAGTACAATGCAGAACGTTTCATTCATTTGTCCATATTATCTTCACATGGTGAAGGAAGGAACTCAGTGAAACAATATTAACTTCACATGAGAACAAGTTTCTGAGTAGCAACCCGTGTGTGGTGGAGTAAGTATATACTCTGCTGATTGGCGATGCATATTGTCACCGATGTGATTGATTCTGAAAATTTAGCATGATATGTCACATTTTTACACACCATTCTCTCTAATAATGTCATATACAAACTATTCCAAAGGACAAAAGCAGGAGCAATAGTTATATATATACTAAAATAAATACAAATATAGTTTCATGATGACAAATGTGACATGAGGTGTTTTCATCATTCTCATTTACAATGTTTGTCGGATGATGATGATGATGATTATGACAATGAGGATGACGATGAAGCTGGTTGATTGTGTGACCAGAGTTTTCCAATGGCTCTCTGGGACATCCCCTGGGTTGCTTGTTGCTTATACCAACTTCTCTTATTAATGGCAGATACGCTCTGTCATTTCTCTCTGAAAAAAAAAAACAACAGAAAATTTGATGCACATTTCATGAGAACATACCAGCATTACTTTGTAAACACACAAAAGCTAAAAACAGTAAGGGAAAATGTGGAATATGTAAGGGCATTGGACATGTAAATGTAAGATGACCACCACACAGGAGGAACACACACCACAAGCAGAGTTCTGTGTTTGTCTCCTCTAGTAATGCAAAAAGGGAATGAAAGCTGCAGGGAAGCTGAAAAATGCAAAGAAGCAAACACGACCATAGCTTCATTTGGTCATGTTTGTTACTCTCCTCTAGTAAACACAACAAAAGCACAGCTCAGTAGGGAAAACTTAAACAAAGTGAACCGATGCTAAAATGAATGTCCAATCCTCAAAATTGTGAAGAGAGAGCACAAAGTCTATATGGCCGTCACAAGGTCTATATTCTCTCTCCCAAACCTCTGGGCCACAAGAGCTTGTCTGGTATGTTCCCTAGAATGGACCAGCCTAAAAATACATACCAGTCCTCTCTGTTTCAAGAAGAAAGGAACAAACACACACAAAAATACTCCCTCCCTGCCCTACCCAAACCAAGTTTTCAAGGCCTTTGAGGCCCATAGAGCTGAAGTTTACCCCTGCTTCAGTAGCATAAAGCGGAACAGATGACTTTTACATAATCTCCTAGAAAGAATGCTAGTCCGTTGTAGGTTTACTTTTTCAGTATGCCAGTACCTTATTCTCACTTGGGTGGGAAGAGAAAAAAAGTGAAAAGTGTCTTCCTCAAGGACACAATGAAATCACCCAGAATCAAAGCCAGGACCCTCAGATCGAGAGCCCAATGCTGTAAACAACCCAAACCATGCAACAACCCAAACCATGGCCAAGCACTGAGCAGAAGTAAAACAAGGCCAGGCAAGAAAGTGACACATTTCTGTAATCTAGACATGATCTCTGAACTTCAAAATCTTCAGAGTTTACTTACCAACGGTTCCAACTCTTTCTTGTCAATGAGGTTGTACTCTGTGACAAAATAGTAGAAGTGCTTGTAGCATGTGTTCACATGAGCTTCCTGGAGAAAGAAGAGAATAAAAACAATAATGGAGCAATTTTACAAAAGAAAGGAGTAAAACGAGCAGTGCAGACAATACCCATAGACCGCATGAATACAAAACACCAGGATTTTCCTGGTTCTCTCAATATCCTAGTAAACCAATGCTCTATAAGTAATGAAGTAAAAACATGTCATATATAACCATAAACATTCCCAGACATTCCACATGTTTTCTGCTTCTTCTCGAAACACTATGCTCAGCCACAGAAAAGACCTGCACCTAATATAAAGCATTTGAAAATTAATTTCATTGTATCCATTGTTGTCTGATTCATTTCCCTTTGAATGCGATGTCACATTTCAGTACATACCCTTCATTTATTACCTGCATCAAATACAGTGGAAACCTCGAAAGCTGAACGATGTATAATGATGACAACTACGCCCAGAGGGGACAGCGTTAGGCCTGTCGGTGATATCGGACCTCGGAAAACCGACATTAAACAAAGAAATCAAGTCTAGTAGAGCGTTAGGCCTGTCTACCACGAGCACCGGGGAACCATCACTAATTTTTTGCGCGAAGTGAGTTGTTGGTGCAGAGAATGGGACTCGGAGGGAGCAAGGGACAAAGCGAAATGTGCTAGATATTGTTACATTTACATCATTTCATCGAGATGGGGTCTGTTTTATTTTAGATCTAGATCTAGGCACAGTAGGCCCAGCATGGCACGCGATTTTACTTTGTTATGGTACTTGAGTCTAAATCTAGATCTAACACTAGGCCTACACAGTAAACCTACATACTTTGAGCTACAAAAGCAACGTCCACTTTAAGGTCAGATTACAAAAATAGTAAATAGGGAATGACACTCTGTAGTACATGTGGCGGGAAGTGGGTAGGAAATTGACAAAGAAAATCGATTTTAAAAAAAAGGGGGGGGGGGGGTCCCCAAGGGGAGTGACTGGTCAATAATTTTGATGCTCTTGGAACTCACTTATGCCCCTTTCTATAATTCAAACTCGCTTATTTCAAGTTTTGGTCCATTCCCAAGCACTTCGAATTATGAGGTTTCCACTGTATGTTCTCTTTCTATTATATCAACATCGTATCTTCATAATATAAAGTTCAAAAATAGATACATACTGGATTGCTCCTGAAAAAAAGAAAGAAAGTCCCTTTTTGCCGTTATCTATCTGCTGCCTTGAGACAACAGAGTTTACAAATGCTGCTGACAAATAATTTTACCTATACTTTCTATTTAACACTTTTCCTGCCACTGTTTTTTAAGGAGAAAACCCTCCTTGCCATTGTTTTTGTTTTGTTTTTTGTATGCCTTAACATAGACAGTAGTTAATGAACAACAAATCATTGTAACTAATCTAAGAGTGACAGAGATTTCAAATTATCAAGATGCAGAGAATATATGTTTGACAACGAATCTTGATCTACTGGCATCGAGGTTATAACTTTCCCATGAATTAACCTGAATCATCCCTCAACACATGTGATGTGCTTGGTTCATGCATTGTCACTTTAAAATTCTGTTAAAAATTATTTGATTTGAACCACAAATTCACTCCTAACTGCACCGAAAAAAATGTAGCAAATGGGGGCAGCCATTGCTATAAGGGGAACAGCTCATGAAATACGGCTGGCGGCGATAAGACAATTTTTATGGATGTATATTCTAGCGTCCTGTCTGGCTCTAAGGGCCTCGAGGCCTTTACTTTATATTCGTCCTCAGCCTGCCAAGAGCAAATACCGCCATATACAGCCCTGACCTAGAAAATATATGCCAAAAGAACGAAAGTTGAAGTGGTGTATTCCGGGCAGAGGACTAAGACAGAGTGATAAAATGGCGGCTGATTGCGTCCGTATGCATTCCGGCCAGGACATTGTTTGAGGCATAATACTCTATGACTTTAGTTAGTATGCAAATAAATATGTAAATAAAGTGGAACATTACTTTCATTTCTTGACGGAGGAAAGCTGTATTTTTATGTTGTTAACTGTAGTGAAGACGGTGATAGTACTTGCTGTGGTGGAGATGACAGTGATTGTAGTTGCTGCCATGATGACGATAGTTATAGAAGTTGTTGTAAAGATGATGGTTGTACATGTAATGGTTTCTGTGGTGAAGAGGATGGTGATAGCGGTTGCGGTGGTGAAGATGATGGTGTCCGCGGTTGCTGTGGTGAACATGATGGTGATAGCACTTGCTGCGGTGACAACGATTGATATAAAATCAATTCAATATTACCATAGATCTACATTACTGACATCACAGGTTTTTACTAGCGACAGTTCGTAAATTAAGATACCTGGTACAATAGATGATGAAAACAAAACCCAGGTTCAGATAAAGATGACAATAGATAGATCATATTCACTAAAGTTGGCCTAAATAGAATTCAGTTGTGTGCAAAAAGAATTGGGACATAAAACTATGATACTGATGATAGTACAAAAATGAAATAAAACTGCTTGTATTCTCCCCAAATGATCACCGAGCGATTTTACAATGCTTTGCTTTCAGATATTACAATACCGTATTAGTAAGCTCCAAAGAAAGAAAAACAACAATTTGAGGGGACCGTTGGATTCCTTTCAGACAAGATGCCTGTCGTCAATCGGCCGTAGATCTCTTTGCATAGCCTCAGGACACTACAGGTTGAGGCCTAGCCCATATTATATAATGCATTTGCT
>JBDFRD010088280.1:0-13654 GCA_039654405.1 Bullina lineata
GAAGAAGAAGAAGAAGAAGAAGAAGAAGAAGAAGAAGAAGAAGAAGAAGAAGAAGAAGAAGAAGAAGAAGGAGAATTGAGAGTCTTCATGATCGTGTTATTATCTCTAAACCTCCTCATCCCTTCCTTTTTCCCCCTTGTCTGACACAGTGGAGGCGTTGCCTAACCACATGGCCAAGTTACTCAAGTGGAAGATGAGCCCCATCACTCCCCTGGTGGTCAAGGCAGCCATTGGAAGGGTTGGCTTCAAGGTCTCCAAAAGTAAGAAACTGCTTTCTTTGAACTAAGTCAAAAACAGTAACAGTAATGTAGGATGCTTCTTACGATAAGTACTTCACAAAACAAAACAAAATCGAGACCTATCAACAATTACTGTCTTCTAAGCAAAACAAAAACAACAGTAATTACGAAGAGAAGACCCATTACAGTGGGAGATAAAGAAAGAGGAAAAGAAAAAGAAGAGAGGAGAAAAAAAACTCAAGTAGCCACTGGATCCACCTAGTAGTCAATGTGTGTGAGAAGTGACATAGTACACATATAAGTACACAAATGAAAGTGGAGTAGAGAGTACTATTCAGTTAACAGTTACCTGGAAGTTTTTGACTTCATGTTTCATTGCTAAGTTTTTTGCAACCTCATCAAACGAGCAATTTTTCATTTCCAATCTTATCCGAATTGAAATATTTCATTTCATATCTCATTTAAATTGAAATATTTTATTTCCAGTCCCATCAGGCTGAAAATCTTTTCCCCAATATCATCAAAAGTGAAATATTTCATGTCCAATTACATGACAAGGGAAATATTTCATTTCCAATCTCATCCAATCTGAAATATTTCATTTCCAATATCATTGAAACCGAAATATTTTGTTTCCAATCTCATCCAAAGTGAAATATTTCGTTTCAAATTCATCAAAAGTGAAATATTTTATTTCCAATCTCATCCAAGCTGAAATATTGATTATAAAAATTAAAGATCAATTAAATATTGACTCCACAATGTAGTTGAAATATTTTTTTTCTGGAAAGTTTATGAACAACCCATTTAATAGAAATCACTGAGAACGATTCCTTTGTGCACACAGAAAACAATGACTGGCTGGGCTGCTTTGGCAGCCACATGAAGTCCTCTTGTTTCAAGTCCATGAGGGACTACCAGAAGGTCTGTGTTTACTCTTGCCACTTTCTCTGTTACACCTTCTGTCATTTCTCTATTCTGTGGTTTCTTTCTCTGTCTCTGTATTGAGCTGTCATTGTCTCTTTCTCATGACGTCACTCATGCGTCTATTCTTTTCTTCCTCTCTGTTTTCAACGTGTGACCAGAAGGTCTGTGTGTTCTCATTGTTGTCAGACTTAACTTGAGTGTCACATTGCTATGAGAAATTATTTCGTCATTTTATAACAACGAGGTGCATACCTGCCCGTGACTTGGTGCGCGCATCTGTGAGTTGGTGCATTGCTACAAACAGAGCGATTCGAGGAAGTGAGCTTAAAAGAGGAACTAGTTCATTTTGAAATTGCCTATCGATGTTTCCATTTTTTTTCTTTTATTACTTTATGTTTTTTGTCAAATTGTAAACAAACCAAACATTATTTTAGGTAAAAATGCCACGCACTGCGTTTTATAGGTCCCAATCAACATGCCAATTTTGACTGTTTATCATTTCTTGGTTTTTAAGCCCATAGTGCCACAAAGTTTGGGGCTTAGCTCCATTATAATAAGATACCTGACTGTCCATACTCATTTTGTGTAATTCGACCTTACTGGCCAGCTCCTTTGTAATAAGACTCAACCCTTGACAAATAAGTGTGGCGTGGTGTATAGTTAGAGCATTGTACTCCTAATCAAAGGTCCAGGGTTCGAATCTGGGAGGGTGACCGTGTTATGTCCTTGGGAAAGACACTTTACACCATTTTTTCCTCTCCCCACCCGGGTGCGAATTGGGTACCGGCATTATCTGCTGTGGACGTAAGCCTACGACAGACTAGTGTCCTGTCTAAGAGATGATGTAAAAATCATGTTCTGCTTCGTGCTACAGAAACCGGGATAAGCTCTGGCTCTATGGGCCTCATAGCCCTTAAAGGAACTTTACTTACTTGTCAAATAGGACATCTTGGAAACAAACTTGAAAGTGAATAAAAGTCGAATTCTAATTTTTTTTCTGCAGCTGAATCACTTCCCCGGATCCTTCCAAATTGGCCGCAAGGATCGTCTGTGGCGAAGCCTTTCCCGGTTACAGGTGCATTATGGGAAGCGCGAGTTCAACTTCTTCCCGCAGACCTACGTGCTGCCTTGTGACCTCAAACTGCTCAAGCGGGCCTGGGAGGAAGGCAGCTCCAAGCAGAAGTGGATCATTAAGCCGGTTAGTTGCCTTTCTGTCTGTCTGTCTGACTGGCTATCTGTCTGTTCATCTGTCTGTCTTTCTGACTCTGTTCATCCAACTGTCTCTCTTTCTGACTGTCTGTCTGTCTATCAGCCCCTTATGCATTCAAACAGAAAAGTTTGCTGTCAATGTGCCTCTGCTTTTTTTCTGTGTGGAAGTGAATTATTTAGTTCATCAGTCTCATCCCTCTGTTATTTGTCCACTTCCTTGTGCAGTACAGGGTGTATACAAAAAAGAGGACCTAGCCATAGTACAATACCCTCCCCATTTTCAGATTAGCTTGTCACAACTGGCATGCTGCCAAAACATCATCATTTATTCATTCATGCCCTTGCCCCCACTGGGGCATAGGCCGCGACAAGTTTTCTCCAGCCATCTCTGTCCTGGGCCAGTCTCTCCAGCTGTCCCCATGAGTAGCCCATCTTCTTGGCGTCAGCGTCCAGGTCACGTCGCCATGTATTCTTTGCCTGCCCTCTCTCTTCCTTTTTCCTTGGGATTCCACTTGAGGCCTGTCTTGTCATGTAGGTGGCTGACTTGCACAGAGTACCAAAACATCAGAGTACAGTAATATATGACATTATAAAATTACAGGAGTCATTCTTTCTTCAGAAACTACTGTTTATTTTATTTTTACTTCTCTTCTCATCCATCTTTCCACTTTCATTTTCAGCCTGCTTCTGCCCGTGGTCTGGGTATCAAAGTCATCAACAAGTGGTCTCAGATCCCACGGCGTAGAGCCATGCTTGTGCAAAAGTAAGTCACCACAGGAGATAGAATAATGCTAGGAATGAATGTGGCCAAATGGTTAGAGCATTGGACTCCTAATCCAAGGGTCTGGAGTTCGAATCTGGGAGGTGACTTTGTTGTGTCCTTGGGAAAGGCACATTACACCTTTTTTCCTCTTCCCACCCTGGTACGAATTGGGTACTGGCATATTCTGCTGGGGACGTAAATCTACGACAGACTAGTGTCCTGTCTAGGAGATGATGTAAAGATCATCTGTTCCACTTCACGCTACAGAAACTGGGATAAGCTCCGGCTCTATGGGCTTCATTGGCCTTGAAAAAGTTAAGTTAAGAAGACAGGAGATAGGGCACTGTTAGGAATATGTTTGTCACCTTAACCTGTCTTGGCCCTTTTTGAGTCAAGCGAAGTCAAGTCAGTTGTGACTTTTGATGTATCAATCAACCAATGAGAAGAAGATAATTAATACAATGATTTTGAAATTGATGATGGTGAAAGGATGAAATGTATTTTTTTAAATTATAAATGTGATACTTTATTTCAGTTAAGTGAAGAGAAAGTTTCTTCTTAAGTATAAGACAAAAATGAATTGAGAATAACTCAGTTGGAAAGGTGTTCACTTTCTGAACAGATGGGTCTGAGTTTCATTCCCACCTGTGGCAGGATTTTTTCTGTGCACTTTTTGATCTGTATTCACCCTTGACTCCAACTGGGTAGTGCGAAGTTTGAATGCTAGCTCTATTGGAGATCCCACGTGTATGTAACGCAGGTTAAAGATCCCTTGACAGTCCAAAATTGTACAGGAGAAGGCAAGAGCTGCTGTCAGGGAAAATTTCAAATTTCTACCCATGAATGTCTCATTCTCTGTCAGATTGCAGGTTGGACTAGTCCCAAACATATTGACCATGTCTTTCTTTTGGAATAAAGCTAGAATTACTCAGAGAGGAACAGCTTTTCTTGGCAACAGGCCGCCCAGGCAAAACAGCACTATAACTGCTTCGATTGTATGTAAAAAACAAAAAGAGTCATACCATAATCTTGTCAACCTGCTAAATCATTATTTTGGGACAAAACATTTATCAGGTGGTTTACTTTTTCTGTTGCTAGAGTGATTTTTAATGAAAAAATATTGAAAAACTAAACAAAAATTCATTGAGTACAAGGGTGGTAAACGATTTAACTAACTGTGCGTCTATTCTATTTACTCTTCTTGTAAGACTGTACAGTAAGCCTTCTGAAATTTATCACTTCTCCACAGGTATCTGTCTCGCCCATTCCTCATCAACGAGAGCAAATTTGACATGAGACTGTATGTGTATGTGAGTTGTTACGACCCGCTACGGGTCTATGTGTACGATGACGGTCTGGCTCGTTTTGCCTCTTGCAAGTAAGTCATACCCTGTTGCGGGGAGCCAGATGATGTTGAACTAGTTTGTGTGAACATTTATCTGATTGCCTCTCTGACTTTCTTTTTAAAATCAGTAGGAATCCACCTGACCTGGATTATATTGATAGAGTATTTGTATTTCACAATGCTGATACTTGACTGGCACACACAGAAATATAAATTCTTGAAGTTCTGTCAAAACAATGAAGTGTAAACTGTATAATTCATGAAATGGGTTAGAGCTAGTTTAGTTTAGGTAAGAAATAATTTTTATAATTCCTGTACACTAAATGTAGACTGTCCTAGAAATTAAGAGTATATAAAAAAAAAATTATCGAGAAAATTAATGTTATCATTTCTATAAAATCTTACTTTCTGAATTCTTCTCTTTGAGTTAGGGCTAAGTGCCCAATCTGTTGATTTATCTGGAGTTACTAACAGTGTATCAGGTTTAATTGAAACATCAAATGTATTTAAATTTCAATAGCCATTAACATGTATTTGGTTAAAAAAAAATTTTGTTTCGATTTTAAATGATTGAAAGTATTTTAATCCTGGGTATCTTTGATCACATACACTGTTCTTTTTCTTTCACTTAATTCTTAACTTTTCTACTTTGTGTCCCCCAGATACTCGTCCTCCATGAAGTCCATAAGGAACCGCTATATGCATCTGACCAACTATAGCATCAACAAGACTAACACAGAATACAAAGCCAACACTGATGAGAATTTGTGTCAGGGGCATAAGTGGTAAGAACTTTTATGCTTTCTTTTTATTTCTCATTTATAACTACAGATTATTAGTCTCTCATGCCATTCACCCCTCAAATGGTACAGCCCATTATTAGTCACTCAAGCCATTCACCCCTCAAATGGTAGAGCCCATTATTAGTCACTCATGCCATTTACCCCTCAAATGGTACAGCCCATTATTAGTCACTCATGCCATTTACCCCTCAAATGGTAAAGCCCATTATTAGTCACTCATGCCATTTACGCCTCAAATGGAACAGTCCATGGACCATGTCTTTCATTTTCTCTCCCTCTTGGATCACTCTCTCAAGTTCATTCTAGTCTGTTTTAGTTTCCTTCACCTCTCCTTATTCTCTTCTACTGTTTGTCATCTTGGGGGTAGGTGGGAAGGTGGTTATTCCATGAGATTCATATGAGGAATGAGACAGGGATAGCATGGGGAGTGTTGGGGATGAGGCTGCAGACATGCCAAATTTACGGGTTTGCCATAAGAAATTATGATTTACGGGCATTTACAACCAAATTACGGCGGGGATAATGCTTTTAAATCTCATTGCCGTTGCATTCTTCATTCTCTGACATTATCCTTGTACTTGGTAAAATTACTCTTTTGGGTCCTCATTTTACTGCGAGCTCACCCCCTGATTACTCCAAGCCTCAAATGGGGTTGGCATGTCTGAGGCTGTTTATATTTTTGATTTTTATGATAAGGTTTAGTGAGATTTATTCATACCTGTGTTATACAAGTTATTTCTTGTATGTTGAGTACCATTGGAATAAATAATCTTCATAATATATATCACAATATACTGGTAAATGGTTGTGGGTTTTGTTTTTTTTAGGTGGTACATTTCAAACAGTGTGAGGAAGTGTTTGAGGATATGATCAATCAATAATATTCAATTTCTGTTTTTTTTCCAAGGGGATGGAAGGAAATGGTTTAGGAATATAGGAATATTTGTTTTACTTCGTTGCATGAGAATATGATAATAACATAATAACATTCCTTCAAGCCCATGAGGCCCATAGAACTGGAGCTGCCCCCGGTTTCGGTAGTGTGATGCAGAACAGATGATTTTTACTTCATCTCTTAGACAGGACGCTGGTCTGTCATAGGAGGGATGAGAATAGGTGCCAGTAAAGATAATATTATTATACAAAGGCAGGCTGATGTTTAGAATGATTGATATTTAGAATATTTTTAAAAAGCTTGTCTTGTTGTTATAATCTTGTCATTACTTCCTCTTTGTTTTAGGGATTTGTGAAATGTTTAGCATATTGTTTCTTTATTGTCCAGGAGTTTGAAAGCTTTGTGGAATTTCATGAAGAAGCAGGGTATCAACACCAACGTTGTGTGGGACAACATCCGAGATCTTATCATCAAAACCATCATCAGGTAAGGCAGATTCTCACCCTTTCCCTGATGCTTTTCATTGAATTTTTTACATCAAGTGAAATAAAGTGATTCATTACGAAAATCTACAAGACTACATTTAAATAAAATAAAACTGTGAACTTACAATTTGATTGTTTTAAACATTTTTCTCCAGCTGAAAATAATTTTACGAAAATAATTTTAATTAATATGTGTGTGTTTTGGAGGGGTGTGGAGTGTGAAGTGTGAAGTAAAAGAGGGTAACGGGTGCTACATTGTTTCTATTTTGATTCAATTAAAGAAAAAGCATAGATTTAAAAACTAGCGAAATTGCTTCTGAATTGCTTCTTAGGAATGTTAAACATTGAACATGCTTCTTTATTTAAAATGTTTACTTGAAATATATTAGAGTTATTGTTGAACTGTTGCTCATTGTTACCTTTGCCAGCGGTGAAGCAGCCATCAACAGTGCGACTAAGGCAAATTGTCGGAGCCGCTACAACGTCCATGAACTTTTTGGCTTTGACGTTTTACTAGACGAAAACCTCAAACCTTGGATACTGGAAGTGAATATATCGCCCAGGTATTTCTTTCCCTGAGTTGTTTAATTACTGATTTGCTTATCACAGACAGGTAGAACTTTCACATGACACACTCATGACAGGCTGGAGGTTCTACACCAAACTAGTATTTCCTCACCAAATTCAATGTCTTGAAGTAGCTGTTGATTTTGAAAATAGGATGCCAAATCTTTACTAGGATGGAATCAACTATCAGCCAGCGCCAAGTGTTTAGAACTGGCATTGAAGATCAGTTGCAAAGAATTACTAGATTCATAATTCTCTTGATGTAAATAAGGATTCATAACTATCATTGACACAATGGATTAATGACTCAACATGGACACTATGAGGAGGTTGTATCCCATTGTAACTAAGTTACATGTCTAAAAAACTGGATCATTCCTTGATTGAAATGCTAAAGTAGGATCAAGCCTGCTATTTCCTGAAATGGTTTCCTGTGAGATAATGGGATGTTAAACCCTGAGTCAGACACAAATCTCAGAAGTGCTTTACACTGAGGTTAATGCAGTACACTCGCAAACTAATACTTCAGCAATTTTTTACTTTTGAATTTGCAATATATTATCTGTGTAAAAAAGTTATTTTCCTTTAAGGCTAATGAAACCTATAGAGCCAGAGCTTATCTCAGTTTTGGTAGCGTGAAGTGGAACAGATGATTTTTACATCATCTCCTAAGCAGGACGCTAGTTTGTCGTAGGCTTACTTATATACTGGTACCTAATTTGCACCTGGGTGGGGAGAGGAAAAATGATGTAAAGCGTCTTTCCCAAGGACATAACATGATCACCTCTCGGATTCAAACCCTGGACCCTTGGATTAGGAGTCCAATGCTCTAAGCATTCGGCCACTGCGCCACTCATCTGTGTGGACAGTTGCTGTTTCTATGTTGCTCCCTGTCTTCACTTGGATGAACTGATTCTTGTATGTGTCCTTGGATCCAGCCTTCACTCCAACTCTCAACTGGACATCAACATCAAGGGGGGGATGATCAAGGACCTCATGAACATGGCGGGCTTCATGCTGCCTGACGACAGGGACATCGGCAACAGTTCTATGGACAGGTCAGTGTCATGTCATGATAGACAGGTCATATGCTGTCATTTATGGACAGGTCACTGTCATGTCATCATAGACAGGTCATATGCTGTCACTTTAGGACAGGTCAATGTGCTATCATAATGATGATATTAATAAAAATACAGGCTAAAATCCTGTTTTTTTAAAATCGCAGTTCATGTATCTGTAAAGCACCCATTTTACAGTTCAAAAACATAATATAGCAATTCATTATTTACTCACTTAGGCCGGTCGCACCATAGGCCATCAACGACTCCTTGGCATTGCACTCTGATCTGGGCTGTTCTAGCTGTCCCAATCCAGTTGGTCCCCACCCTCTGTAGTTCTTCGTTAGTTCTTCTTCTGTGTCTCATAGCAATTCATGCTATGATATTAATTATCGTTTTGCTAATTTGTTCTGTTTTTCTGGTACGTTTCTAGTTTGTTTACTTGTGGTGGGAACAGTGGCAGGGCTCCCTCCAATAACTACTGCATGGACCTACGACTGTTCACCAATCAGCTGTCACCGGACGAAAGAGCTAAACACGCCTACTTCTGCCAGAAATATCAGGATGAGGTGAGCTGGTGTTTCACAGTTAAATAAAGCCAACATTTCTAGTACTTTGTCCTTCGATTGGAGGAATTTTTAGACTATCATCATGGGGTAGCGGCAGTTTGGATGAAGAATATGAATCATGACATCTTTGTTTCCAATTTTTTCATCAAAAGGCTCTGACTGTGATCTTCATTGAGTTATTTATAATTCTAGTCATGATGACAGTGTCTCTACAAATGTGATTGACTGATAGAATGATATGAAAGTATCTAAATGAATAAATTGCATTGAATTGTAGGCAGAAATATTTACAGCAAGCCCTCAATTCTGCCTTTTTTGTGGCCCATTCTGCGAGCAATTACTTGCTGTTTTTGAACTTCCCTAATTGATCTGGAAACAAAATCTAACTTCTTTATAAATTGTATCTAATTAACATCATTATATCTAATTATTATTTTAACATTTTCATAATTTGGAAACACTAAGCCTTTGTACGTAGTATGACCAAACCCTCGAACTCAGACTGCAGTGTGAGGTGGGGTAGTCCAGAACCATCATGTGATGGCAGCAAATATTTTTGTACAGCTAGCCCCATTACTCCTTGTTTCCTCTGGTTCATTTAAATTTGACATATTCTTGAAAGCTTTCGGGTGAAGTGGCACCGGATGACATGAAGGTAATTTTTTAATTGCCGTCTGATGTACGGGTTTTTTCAGACGACTCTGTTTCCTCCTGGCTACTCACGTGAACATTATCCTTGGCAGTTACCTTTTTTAATGTGTTTGATATGTCATCATAACCGTCACAAACACCATCATTATCAGCGTCGTTATTTTCACTCTGTTTTATCATATCTTTCACTTTTCCCCTATTCTCATCACTGTCATTTCAGTTCTATTTTATATTTGCATCATCTTCCAGGTTGTATCTATCTTCATGGGTCATGCATTATTCATATTTTTAAATCATTAAATGTCTCACTCTGTACCTGGACTGCAGTCAGACTTGTTCCAAACTTATTGACCATCGGCTTTCCTTTGGAATAACACTAGTATGACCGAGAGAGGAACAGTGCCTCTGGGCAAAGCGTTGTTTCTAAGTAAGCGGCTGCCGAGGCAAAGCAGCGATATAGCTGCTTCCATCGTCTCTGAAAGATACAAACAAGATGTTAGTCAAAACAATGTTTCAACAATGAAGAAATTGGTCCTGTTGAATTCCTGGGACTTGGAATCTTTATTTTTCATGTAAAAACCTTGACTGTCATAATCACCGTATTACTGCAAAATGTAGTATAGTAATCTTTTAATGTTCAACAGAAGTGGTGGTTATACTTGATACTTTTTTGTTGTTGTTCATTTACATCATCATCATCATCATCATCATCATTGTTGTCGTCTTCATCATAATCTCTGTCATCATCATCATCTGTGACATCATCATTTTATCATTCTCAGTATCAAGAGAGAGAAGCATTTACTTTCCTCTGTATAAGATTGGTTTTGTCACTCAATGGTTTCCAATTTTTTGTCCTTTATTTGATTTTGATGAAAGCCTGCCTTGCCACTTATACTTGTATATATATAAAATACAAATTTATAAATAATGTTAAAGAATTTTGTGGCATTTAGATGAAAATGCAAAGTAACATCTTCCATATACGCAAAACAGTGAAGATAAATTAGAATATTAGATCTAATTCATAATGAAATATGAATTTTGGTGCTTGAAAAAAGGGATGAAAAAGATCAGATATAGGAAGTGTTATTTATTTGGTGATGATGATAGTGCATTTATATATAGTCCAGTCATATTACTTAGAATTTTTGCTTATTTTTCAGTCAGATCCATGCTTGATTTTCCTCAGTAGACTTCGCCGGGATGCTCAAGGCCCAAATGCTTTAACTTGATGTGTATGTAAATAGTAATTCATGCTTTAGAACCTCAGAAGTAAAAGCATGCTGATTCCTTAACAATGATCTTGAACTAACTATACCATTCATTTCACACTCAATGTCTTATTGGTTGAAGCCCTAATTCGATGCTCATTGAAGCCCTAATTTGATGCTCATTGTCTCTCCCCTTCTCTCCATCCCTTCCCCTTCCCTGCCCCACCCTTCTCCCCTCAGCAAATCCTGCAAACCATCCTAGACACCATCACACCTGATGACATCCGGCTACTCTGTGCCAGCATTGACGAGGACAGCCGCAAGGGCAGCTTCCAACGTTTGTTCCCCACCCCCCACACACATCGCTACCTCAGGTTCTTTGAACAGCCTCGCTACTACAACCTCCTTCTGGATCAGTGGGTGATGCGCTACAATCGCATGGAGCAGCGAGGTGAGTCTTATATGTGTGTGCTGCGTCTCCAGACATGCCAACTTTCCTGGTTCGCCATAAGAAATTACGGGAACCTGTCACAGATTGCGGTTTATGGGAAGTTAGGGTCAAATTAGGCGAGGACGCAAGATATGTATGCTTTTAAATCTCATTGCTGTTGCATTTTTCATTCTCTGGCGTTATCCATGTACGCGGTAAAATTACTCTTGTGGGTCCTCATTGTACTGCAAGTTCAGCTCGTGATTACTCCAAGCCTCATATGGGGTTGGCATGTCTGTGTGTCACAGTCTGTCCATAGTCATGTTTTTGTTGCAGTCTTTAGACATGTTTTGTGTTGTTGTTTTTTTTACAGTTTTTTTTAGTAATATGTTTTAGAGTCGGTCTTTAGTCAGGTTTTGTGTCAGTTTATCATTCTGTTATGTCTTTGAGAGACTTAATGTAATCTTCATGTGGGTCAAACCAGTAAAAGTTTGTTACAGTGAACCTCGGATATAGGTCAAGGGGACCTGTCTAATGTCCTTGTTGAATCCTAAGTCTCGTTGAACTTTAGGTCATAGAAACAGTGTTTTCATTGGTCGAATTAATTTAACCTGGTCTTTTGGCGAACAAAAGCAAAGATAACCTCATTTAGTACTAGTTCTATCCCAGGTTCAAATACAAAGGCAACCAGAGAGAAAAAACCGAATTGTTCATTTTGTTGGTTGTATCCCAGGTCTTGTAGGATCGAAAATTCAATGTAGTAAGAATTTCCAGAACACCTGAGCCTGTCATGGGAAGTGAGAATAATAAAACTCCTGCCATGCCAATAAATCTGAGAGACCAGAGAATATAATCCTTGTTTCAGTAGCATGAAGTATAATACATGATATGAGATCATCACCTAGACAGATGCTTGTCTGTCTTAGATCAGCTTCCTCTGCAGAATATGCTGATGACCACTTCACATATGGATGGGGAGAGAAAAATCGTACCAAGGGTATCCCAAGGTCAACCAGCACAGCCTAGATTTGAATCCATGTCCTTATTGTAATATGGCAAGGTGGTCGAATGATTAGAACGTAGGACTCCTAATCTATGGGTCCTGAGTTCGAATCCAGCGGCACCCATGTTGTGTCCTTGGGAAAGACACTTTACACCATATTTCCTCTCTCAACCCAGGTGCAAATTGACATTCTGCTGGGGAAGTAAACCTATGACAGACTAGCGTCCTGTTTAGGAGATAATTTAAAAATCATCTGTTCCGCTTCATGCTACCGAAACCGGGTTAAGCTCCGCCCTCTATGGGCCTCATAAGCTTTGAAGGAACATTCCTTTTTTTTTTTTTTGTTTTACTTAGGGTAGCGAGTATTGCATGATACCTGCTGTGATTGGTTGATGATGTTTGAGCTTTTATTTGTTTGTTTTTCTTTTTTGGTGCCATTTTGCTTGTTGCATGCAGTATTGATCCAATACTTGGGAGATGCGAAAGTTGAATAACAGGAAAATGATTGCTGAAGATCCAATCAGGACAGACAAGAAGACAAAATCTCTAATGGGAAAATGTTTCTACTCTTTTCCAGGAATCTTGTTGCTCCAGTCATTCTGTGATGAGAAAATTCACTTGGAAAACCTGACTACCAATCCTAAGCACCAGGTAAAGTACTGTGATTA
This sequence comes from Bullina lineata, assembly GCA_039654405.1. Lineage (NCBI taxonomy): Eukaryota > Metazoa > Mollusca > Gastropoda > Bullinidae > Bullina > Bullina lineata. The sequence continues at coordinate 12,830 of JBDFRD010088280.1, forward strand.
TGAACATTAAAAATGGGAAATTGAAAAAAAATGTAAAATCGTCACCATTGCCATCATCTTCATCTATTGAGTTTTTAAGTAGGTCAAGGGGGCATGTATGTTTAAATATTTTTTTTTTTTTCTTATTAAAGTATATAGATGAAACAAAAGTTTTGTTCATTGTTGTAATAAGTGGGAATTTAAAAACCATTTAAAATCATCACCATTGTCATCATCATCATCATTATCAAAATCATCATCATCATCATCGTCGTCATCATTTTATGGGAAGGGTTATGTGTATACTATCGTAGTGAAAATTGGTTGGTTTTCAAGAGTTCAGTTTCTTGAAATGTTTTGCCTGTGTCTTCGTTAGTGGTCTCCCCCTAACACGAGTGTCATCGTGCGGACTGGTGCCGATACAAGGACATTCGCCTGTACTCGGGCCAGGTGGGTGGTCACATAGTTATGTGTGCTCTTGTATTGTTGTTGTTGTTGCTGTTGTTGGTGGTGGAGTTGTTTTTGTTGTTGTTGTTCTTGGTATTGCTGTTGTTGTTGGTGGTGGTGGTATTACTGTTGTTGTTGATCTGTTGTCAGCTTTCATTGTAACGTTAACCCTCCTTACAGCCTACCCTGTGCTACACAATGTAAAGATCTGTTGGTTGCATTGTGTCTCAGTCTGACTCTCTGTGCTCTTTACACATCTGTATCTATCCATATTGCACTCTTCTTTTCTCCTCCTCCTCCTCCTCCACCACCACCACCACCACTCTCCCTTTCTCTTTCTCTCTCTTTCTCTCTCTCTCTCTCTCTCTCTCTCTCTCTCTCTCTCTCTCTCTCTCTCTC
>JBDFRD010088391.1:0-13651 GCA_039654405.1 Bullina lineata
AAAGAAAATACAATGTACGACAATGCACGCTATCTCTTCATCTAAGTAGAACCAGAACTATCCTCTCTCTCTCTCTCTCTCTCTCTCTCTCTCTCTCTCTCTCTTTCTCTCTCTCTCCCTTCCTTTTCTCTCTCTCTCTCTCTCTTTTTTCTCTGTCTGTCTGTCTCTCTCTGTCTGTCTGTCTGTCTCTCTCTGTCTGTCTGTCTGTCTCTCTCTCTCTCTCTCTCTCTCTCTCTCTCTGTCTCTCTGTCTCCACCAAACAACTTAATTCTGCGTAAGAGTAGCTTGGGAACCTGCTGTGCCACTTCTATAACCAGTGGAGCTCTTTTGAACCCCTCCTGCTATATGCATTATACTGTTATAAATAATTTCCTCTGTATAAATTTTCTTTGATTATCAGACTCCCAGGAGAATAACGATAAAGCATATTGGTATGTAGTTTTTATAATGTTGAAAATAATATTGGATTAATATCAGAAATGAGCCGATCATTGAATAAATGTACATTTTATTACACCTTGGTATGCAGCCCTATGCTCCAACGGGAAGAAGAGGATAAGTCCAGTTAGGCACACTTTCGTATGCCCCATGTGAAAGACACAATATAGTGTTTTCTCCTCAGGTGTTCCGGCAAATTATAGGAATGAGTACCGATGGGCACTGGGGTATCCTTTGTGATAGTAAGATATTTGGGTTGAACGTAGCAGCAAGATGAATTTATTATTAGCTTTGTGATGCATATTTGATAATATTATATTTATAATGAATATATTTTAACTTTGAATTTACTGGCTAGATAGAAATATTAAATCAATAATTTATACGATAATGTACAAGGAACAGCATTTGAGTCTTTAAGGACCAGATATTTTACTGATTTATACCAGGTTGTTTCTGTGACGTCTTTAACGATTCACAATGATTCCATATAAATCCTGTTTACAGTCAAAGTACTAACACTAACCCACATAAACTATCAGTGTCTTTTCAAGATAACTACTGTATTACTGTTACTACTATTAGAAAATTCGCGTATTATTACACATCTCTCTGCTTTAAAAAATATATTGGAAGGTTAAAGAAACGAATTGTGACTGTATTCACGAACCGATATATCGGTTATTGGTACTCAAAGAGTTAATTAAAAAATTTTTTTTTTTTATTTTGTGTTTAGCTGGGTCCAAGACCTGGAATAATTATATACGCGGGTGTTTATACTTCATGAAAAGATCTACATTAGAAGACTGCAAGATTCTAAGTAAAGGAACGAAAGCATTGTATACATTAATAATGAATGAGATAAGTAATATGCAGTTGAAAATCCATAGAGGGTATGACATATTTTTATAGGTGTGTGTAGTAATGTACGGTTCCTGGTTATTTTTTTTTCCTTGCTTCAATTTCTGCATACTTACATTTTGTTTTTTTTACTTCTGTGCATCATCATTATTATTATTATTATTGTTATTTATTGTGAATCCTTTTGATTTGTATTTTCTCCTCTTTCACCTCACCGTGTTTGCTTTATACATTTCCAGCCCTTTAAAAGAATATCATGGAAGAGACTTACGGCCACGATGAACTATACAATTAATCTCAGCCTTAAACCCAATTGCAACAATTGAAGTTGCTAAGCAGAAAATCAGAGTACACATTTTTTTTAAGCCTATGTCTATGGTGATGAGGATGGTAATGATAAGTTTTTTTTTAAATAATATGCATGGTTTTCCTGAACTGTTATGATTTTTTTCTATGCTAATGTTTCTGACAACAAACTGGGACATATATAAATATGTCATTTCTGAAAAGAAAAAGTGCATTAATAGTTTCATAAATTGTGAACGATATAGAATTCCTAAATGAAATAAGGGTCATGTTATTGCTTTTTATTTTTTCATTTGTGTTAATGATTTATGTCATATATACAAAAGTATCAGTAAGAAAGTGTCTCGACAGATTATTTAATTGGGAAAAGAATAGATAATTAATTAATTCTTGAAAATGAATAACTCATAATAATTTAATAGTTACCCTATTTGGCAGGATAAAAAACATATACTTTCATTCTATAGAACAATTTTCAATTGTTAGGAGAAGTCTCATCCAAAAACTAATGCTTTTCTGTTGCTTGTATTTTTCTTTAGAGCTGTTCTGCATTGCATGTAAAATGCTTTGAAATGCTATTTCTCAGAACTGAGTTGAGTGGACATACGACAATTGTAAACTGAGGTGACGAGATATATATTTGTTTTAATTAGATATAATGAAGGGAAAAGAACCAAAGGTAAGGTAACCAGTACTGAAAATTTTACCCCATCCCAAACTTAACTGCTGGTTGTTGGTCTTAACTTTTGTTTGTTTATTTATCAATTCATTCTTAGATTCCAGAGCGGTCGCGGTTTAGTTTGTCACTTTCTGTTAAAATTTTTTTCGTGGCAAATTACAAATTCTGGTTTAGCCATCTTCAATTCTTTTTGAAATAGCAAAGTGTTCACATATCCAATAATAAATAACTAGTACTAAATGATGGATAGTAAAAACATTATAGATTTAATCCTATAGAAAATCGGCTTTTCAAATCTTGACATGAATGTTAAATGTTGTGAATGTTTTATAATCTGCACAGCCCCTGTTTTCAGCATTCCTAAACATTAATGCCATGATTAGAAAAACACTATTCTTTTAGCATAAAACACTTTTTGCACAGAATTTCGCATAAAAGATATATCACCGATATACATCTAATTTGTTTTTGATCCTTTTTGCATCGTCATTTATTAAATCAGAAAACATATAACCATCTCAAGCATTTGACTGAATATGATGAGAAAGACTAGTCAACAGACTTGTTGGAAGCTAGTCTAGAATCCTTAACCACAGCCCAGGATGTCTATTACAAACCTGATCATCAAGCCCCTGTCCCTGTTTTTGCTGTACCGCATCTACCAGAGCCGATCCACCGGAACAGAATTTACTCCCAACATTCCAGGACTGCCGAGCTTTGGTAAGTTTGTTGTATGACTGGTGGTGTTCATACCGTAGTGGACTGTGTAAGTGTTGGAATGAAGATAATGGAATGGAAGCCTGATTTATTTTGAATTGAATACTGTGAAGTCCGGATATATCGACGTCGATAAGACCAAATGAAAATGTCGATATATAAGAAAAGACTTAAATAATAGGAAAAAATAAGGAAAACTACCCATGTACAGTCAGCTTTAAAAAAGAAAAGCTCTTCGTTTGGCAGAGCCCAAGGCAAGGGCGCGAGCCAGTGAGTGCGCCGCAAGAGTAGCCTACATTGTACAAACACGATAAGCTAGCGCAGATCCTAGCAAACGAAAGAGTGAAGAGAGAGGCGGGCGGGCGCAACTATCGCAATACAATAGATAAAGAGAATGAATAGGAATAACTTGATGACCAATTTTGACATAACTTAAGTGTTCAGTCGTCAGTCAGGATCTTGATATAAGCACTGAGGCCAGAAAAACGTTTCGAGAAAATATTTATTGATAAAATATAAGTAAAAAAAATGGGACTTCAAAATTATCAATGTATCAGAAATTATGTTGATATAACCGATGTCGATAAATCCGGATTACACTGTATCTTCACCTCATTTATTTTCAAAAAGGTTCCTGATGTTTTCTTAAGTTGAAAATCCAGAAGATGACGAAAGCTTTTGTTGAATGCCAGATCACAATTTTTTATTCTTAATATTTCATCAGATATTTATCACAAATTTACGAGATTCATGTACCTATTGCATTATAAAATTCTTGAAATTAAATGGTTTTCAATTTCTGGAAGCCAATTATATATTTCATTTTTCTTTAATTATTATTCCTTCTTCCACCAACCAGAATGTTCAAATTACAAACAGGTGTAAAAATTACCACTTGCCTCAATTCTGTTTTGCTGCCAGATTTTAGTGCATACTGTATTTGGAAATTAAGCCATTCTTAGATTTTGTGAAGGAGAATTTTTGTTTCATAACATTTCTTTAAATTATTTGTGTTGACTGTTTTCACAACAAAAGAAATAAAAAACACTAAATTTATAATGTGTGGGGAATTTCTGCAAGATGATTATAACTTAAGGTAAGTTTTGAGTGTGAAGAAGTAACATCATGTAATTATATCAAGTATTTTTCCAAATCAAGTATGGTTTAAATTTCTCTGTATATTCTAGGCGCTAGTGGATCCAGCCATGGCTATGACAACATAGATCACACCGGAGATCATCACCCAGGTGTGCATGGCAAGCCAGGCTATTCCCCTCCTTACCGTGCCCCGTCTTATCAGGAGACCCCTGCTGCCTACCAGCCTCCACCTGCGAGTGCTCCTGGTCCGAACCAAGGCATCAAAGTCCCTGCCAGTAATGACACGTCTGAGGCATAAGCTTTCAGTTTGTGTCTTTGTGTCATTCCTTTTTCCTTTCTTTGTTCATGTAATTGAATAGTTCAGTAATTTACTGCTGCCAGAAAAAAAATGTATCCAGCATTAGCTGTATTTCTCCGCCCACTTTTTTTTTTTTTTTTTTTTTTCCAAGATTCATGTTTGAAAGGAATATTTTGTTTTTACATTCTCCGTGGAGTGGCGTTAAAAATTTGCCACTTTAAAAAAAAATCTAAAATCATTTTAATATGAATAATAATGTATTTTCCCAATTTTGCCCAATGTTAAGACTATCTATTCAACAAAGAATTGTCAACAGTGGAAACGTTGATTTGTCTGTAAAATGTTTCACCCCCAAGTTCCAAAACTTCAGTTGAGAATGTGATGGCAGCCACAGGCCTGTGTTGCTCGCTGAATTAATGTTATTAGTTCTGAGACCATTATACTCCTTTAGCAATACGTATATAACTGCAAGATTTGTGACATGGATAATAAGTGTGGATATGACTATGTTTTTCAAATGCTCATGGGGTGACAGATTCGGGGACTAAACTGGCAATAACAGCAGTGCAAAACATTGATTTCCAATAAGTTAGTGCTTGGAAGGATCTCTGGTGTGTGGACAGGAAATGGCGGCTGCTGTTGAAGGTGTTTCCTTTCTTGCCCGTCTCATGTAGTCTGCTCCAAAGTGTCGATGCTGATGTTTGACGCCCAACCCCTAAGTTCATGTCGCAGATATTCTGATGATGTTTCATTTGTGTAATTTCTGTGACGACGTTCCTTATAGAGTAGAATGCTCAAGATAGGGTGGAAGCAGAGAGGTATCGACATTTTTTTTTCATTCAATGGCATTAATTACTGTATCTTAGTCTCTTAAGGTGTGCAGTTTTGGCATCAGGAAGAAAACAATCCCTCAAATACAGTAGTACGATGCTCTGTTTCTTCTAGTATTTGAAATGAGCAAATAGTGGGTTTGTGGGCCGTCAGAAACACTTGTCAAGTTGACTGTCTGTTCCATGATTTTAGTTGAAGTTCGCATTGACCCATTGAAACATCAGCATAGCTCACCCCAAGTGTTCTGCTTTTGCACATAAGGCCAACAGTTATGATTAAGTCATTTTAAAATTGTAAGGCTATGGACGAAAACTTGTCATCTATAGTGTTACAAAGGTTGCATGGAAAATTGAGGCAATATAAACTACTAGGGAGCAAAGAGTTAAATTTTTATTTCTACATCTGTCCATAGGAACCTCAGAGTTTCAGCTATGTTCACAAGCAATCACCCATGATACAATTATGGGCTATTCATAATTTACACATGTACATTAAACTTTCAAATCAGTGAGAACCCATTGAGTTTGTTCACCCTTTGCATTGGTTCTGTTTTTCAGACTGCTTGGTGTGTCTAGTCGGACAAAATGAGGGTTGTTTTTTTTTTTATCCTTTTTGTTCCTCAAAAATTGGAAAGACAGCTGAAGAAGATATGAAAATTACTTATTTTCTATCTGCTATTGAAAGAACCTGTTTTGATTAGCATAAAACAAATGCTGTAATATTTCCAAAGTAATATTTTCAGAAAGTATGCACTTTTAACTACATGAACATTATAGAAAGTCTTTTTCAGTTAAGATTTTTGCTCAAGATAAATAATTTGAATGTAAGCATGTTTTCTTGACGAGAATTTAGAACCACTTTAATGTCTTTTTTAAAAACAACTGAAGCCCCGTGGTACATTTGAACATTCCGGGACTAAGGTATTAGTTATCAATTATGGAAAAAAATGCACACTAAATATCATGTCGTGTTAGATTTTTTTTTTTTATTCATTATATTGCATGAAGGAAATGAGCATACCCCTTTTTCAGATTCATTCTGGTATATATATATATTTATTAAGTGTAAATTGTTATAAAATGATAATGTACTGTTCAGTGTAATTCTGTTCAAGATGTCAATAGAACTTGTCTTCTTTAAAAGAATTTTTACAAAATGTGTCCAATCCCACTTTTCTAATATTTTGTGGCTATCAAAATTGATGAATTATATTTAATCATGAATTATTCTGTATTTGGTTGATGTTTGAACTTGTTGATTTTTGTTGTTGAAAATTTAATAAATGATTAATTTTGATAAGCCCTTGGACAGTGATTATAAAGTTATAAAGTGTTCATATATGAAAATAGTTGAATGAGTCAATAAATAAGACTCTTTATCTCTTAGTAAACAAAAAAAAAATTGATAACAGTGTAACGAAAGCATCACATGCAGATTTGTATGCTTTTTTGTTGTTTTTTTTTTATTTATACTTTGTAGAATTGGTCACAATTTTTTTTCTGTTGACTATTTACACCATTGTCAAGGAATATTGAACTGATACTGGCAGGATATACAAGCACACTCATGTGCTAACAAAAGTAAATTTAACATTAGCTTCATGTAGGGAATTGCTGATTTAGATGGACGAAGTCTCATTTGTAGTTCCATTTATCACTCATGCAGGCAGGTTAATGTAGACAAAACTCTTATTTTGTTATTTCTTGGATTTTTAAAGTTGGATTTTTTTTCTCGCGTTTGATGTATAATTCATTTATTGCTGTGGTACAGCTATTCTGATACCAATAATCAGACTGCATGTTGTATTAATATCATTTTAATGAAAGGATTTTCCTATTTTTTTACAAGGTGATACATCAGGACCTCGACGTTCTTGAAAAAAAAATTTTTTCTACATCCTTTTTTCATTATATATATTATAAGGGTTTATATATAATATTATGCTTACATTTTGTATGTATTTGTTTCAGCATTTTTAGAATGTTTGCTACGTCAACTACGCATATAAGTTTTGCCATTTTCTTTTGTGTCATTTCTGTTTTTTGAAGCTTTAACTTTAACTTTACCCTGTTCAGTATTTCTGCTTTTATTTGTTTATTGTTAAATACCAGGGCGAAGTAAAGGAAACAATGTAGGATACGATTGTTAAAGGTAAAAATAATGTGTTCAAATCTGGCTCTGGATTACAATTTTCTGCAATACAGAGATGAATAATTATAATCTGTATCAAATTAGTTTTAAGAAATTGTACAAATTACAATTGCATGTGAAAGTAAAAAATGTATATATTTAAAAAGTACATACAGATTTTACAAAGGTTTCAGAATAAGATGTCACCAAAATATTTAATTTGAGTTTGAGGAATACATCATTCCATAGGTCAGTTTAATTACATCTGATCTTCACTAGTTATTCATGGAGCGAGTTAAAAGTCATATGGAATCTTTATTCAACTGGTAACTAAGCCTGGTACACGTGGCACTGCTTCATTAATATATTACTTTTGCTTGAGGAATAGAAACCATCAGTTTTGACTGAGGTGGTAAATTTATTGTTTATTGCCTCGGTTTTGACATCTTGAGCCAGTCTCTTTTTTCCTCAGCATCTTTTGTTCGTGATAAATTGACTGTTTCCTCTGTCAAAAGAACGAGATTTTAAAGGCATAAATAGTCCTACCATTTAAAAACTATATTACTCTCTGTTGTTACTTCAAAAAGCAATAGTCTTCTTTTTTTTTTTCTTCAGAAAGCCATAATATACAGTCGAGCACAATTATCTCGAACTCTTGGTTCTGAATTTATTTCTCTATTTTCTTTGAATTCCTATCATGGTAAACCTGAACAAAGAAACAGATAAGTCAAATTAATTTTCTCTCAGAAGAAAACCAACGTACGGTAACCCCAGAATCATCACTTAGATCTAGATCTAGTTTTCCTGTTGCACCAGTGAGTGACTAGGCTAGCCTAGAGAAGATGACACTGCGCTGTGCTGCCGAAACCTGAAACTCTGGATTGGTCAGTAAACAGGCGGGGCGGGGTGGGTAGAATGTGCCGGCGTGGGGTCCTTGTGATGCGAAGCACCTAGAATCTAGACTGCTGTTATTTACCTTGAATCTTAATATGTAACACGTTTTACTAAAAATTTGGCAAACTCAAACAAAATGAGCCACCCCAAAGAGTTTGAGTTAAGCGTGCTCGACTGTATTATTACTATAATAAACTTGTGTCCGTCATTTGAGTTTTGCCATTTTGCATTATGTGTAGATTGAAAAGAAAACTGCACTCTCACAGTGCATGAGTCTAACACAAATACTGTATTCATACTTTAATATTTTTTCTTGTATTTATTCCAGTCTAAAATTTTACACAAGGAGATTACCAATTCGGCTTCACTCAAAGTTCTTGGTTGCAAATGCACAGAATCATTGTATTGCATGACTTGTGGTTATTTAACGACATGCTTCCTTTTTACCGAGATGAATGTTGTTAAAAGGCCAACAATATGAAGTATCTATTTTTTTCTTCCCGCTTCAACTATCGTTATTTGTGGAAAATGATCAGTGAATCAAAAAAATGGAGAAGTAGTTGTGCTCTGTTGTTACAGTTACAAAGTACTATTGATGATATTAAGTAATTCTCATTCTATTAATTCTGTGGCAAATGTGAGAAAATCTTTGTCATCTTCTAGACTTTTTTCCATTCAACATTTAAGTGATTACGTTGAGATGATGGAGATATGTTGATATGTGAAATTGGATCAGAATCGACCAGGTGCCTTGCAACTGATTTTTTTTCATTTGTCATAGAATAACCCACATTTTTTTTGTACTTTATTGATTATTTCACCTTTGGCTTTCATTCTTATACATTCCAAATAAAGATGAGAAAATGTTCCACTGTAGAGTTCTGCCCGTCTCTTTATTTGTTTTTGGTCGTTTGTAATTTTTGACATATATGGGGATGCTTGTAGCTGGAAGACTGAAATTAATGTTTTAGTTTTGCTCATTTCACAATCTCAAAATGAGACAGTGGGGAAAAATGGGGTTAAAAGATTTCATTATATGTGAAAAATATGATTTGGACATTCTTTCAACATTGTTGAGCCAGGACAGCAGATTCCTGATTCCTATACGTCCGCTAGTGGCTACAATTTGGTGTCGAAAAATAATGTATTTGTGATTATTAAATGTTGTATTTTATCTTTCCACTCTTTACTTATTTAAATAAAAAAAGAGCACTGATATCTTAGTCACAGTTTGGCCTATATGACATCGCATCTGCTTGAATAAACTATCAGCTCAAGAGGTTCATGCGGTAACATGTCACATCTCTGAATAACTACATGGTTTGAGAAATGCTTGGATAATTCTGTGATACACGAGACACAAATTGAATAAAACAATACAAGACCAAGGTAATTTAAAAAATAGTTTTTATTTTGCGATCATGTGAATCATCACTTTTTAAAGTAAAAATAATACCACAGAGCATATAATCTTTTAATGAGTTCAAAATCTGTTTAAACTTAGAATATTGTATGCACATGTGCTCATCTGGCTTATGCTCAATGGAAATGTCCGTGTTTGTAGTAAGAAAAGGGCAAATGGAGTTTGGATTAAAAAACATATGAGCATTGGACAAAGCTTTCTCAATGCAAAACAAGCTGTGCTGACTTCTCCGACAAACATGAAGGAGGCAACTGATTATAAATATTTTCTTACAAATAGAATTCACTAAACGCTTTCGAATTTCCTTTTTTACGCTGAAGTAAACTTTTTCTAAATAGAACACAATAAAACTGATGAGAAATTATCCACGCTAAAATAAAATAGCTGTCACTTTTTCATATGCAAAACCAGTTCACTCCACATAACAAGAAATGATAAGTATTAGTTCAGTACCAGAAGCCTTTTGTCATAACGAGAAAAGCTTACACTGAATGTTGATTACTATAAAATGTTTGGGATTATTTGAAATAGGTCAGCTTCACCATGGAGTTTGTGCAGTCCAAAAGAAAAAAACAAACTTCGTCCAAGAATTATTTCATAATGCATTTGAAATAAAGAAAAGTAAAGCTCCTTCAAGGCCTAAGAGGCCCATAGAGCCGGAGCTTATCCCAGTTTCGGGAGCGTAATGCGGAACAGATGAGTTTTAAATCATCTCCTAGATAGGACGCTAGTCTGTTGTAGTTTGAAATAAAGACGCCAAACAATTACTGCTAGGCTTGTGTTACAGGTTTCCCCTCTACAGTTTTAGGGTGCATATTATTGAAGTATCTTGTATATCCTTCAGCATTGCAAAATCCTTCATTTTACCTTGTTTCAGAAGTTCATATTGTATTTTATATGTCAAGCAAGGTGGTCACCTTCGCGACATTTGATTAATATGACAAAAATTCTATTTTCAACCACAATCACTAGAGATTTTCAATTGGTCTTGTTAATTTATTGAAGTATTGTCATCCTTTCCTTATAAATAAAATGTTCACCAAAGAAACAGAAAATAAAAATATACCAGTATTTAATAAAGCACATCTTTCTTCGTTTCCTGCCCTGGTCTATTGATACCTGATATAATCCAAGTAGATATCATGTCATATTCTATTCAATCAAATGCAAAACATTTTTTACATGATAAGAAATTTTTCATTTGAAATCATCCCACTATTTTTAATGATCAACAAAAAGAGGCTTCTTATTTCATGAAACTCAGTTTTGCTTTGAATTATTTAAAAATCAATCTCAAACTTCCACACAACTCATCCTCATATAACTTTCTTTCCTTTGGAAGGTTAAAACAAGAACTCCCTTTCTCATTCTCCAGTGCTCCAAATAGGAAATGTGCTTCATATTCCTTTCTGTCACAATAATTTACTAAGCAGTCTTTCCTCTCACAAACTTTGAATTCCAAGTTTGTCAGTCTCTCACGCTTGCTTACAAGGTTATTCTGCTGCACTGGTCAGATATTTTTCAGCCGGTCAAGGTCGTGGTTGTCACAAGCTTCGTACAGGTCTGTGCGTCCCAGCAATGATAATGACATTCGAAGTGTGCTCCAAATATTTTCTGACATCACAGAAGAGGAAGTTCCCTTTGGCCCTCTGCTCTCCCGTTGCATGTTTAAGGCTGTCACAAAATGTTCAATTGCCTCTCTGAAGACAGAAAAAAGGAACAAGTTTCTAAAATACCTTAAACATTTTTTTCGCCTGTAGTAATTTATGATTAAAAAAAGCGTTTAGGCTTAAATTAAATTAAATAGTAAAAAAAAATAGTTTAAATTAATAAATTCAAATAGCAGACTCATTGGTAACAAAGCAGTTGGGGTTTGAAAAGTAAAGTTCAGAAAGTGTTTAGCGTCTTCCACCCTTCAGTTTCACAACAATCCCTTAGTGTGCTATACAAACTGAACACATTCTTTCTTCAAAACAGAAAATAACATGTATTGCGATATAGGCCAATATGGTAGAGTAAACCATACTTATTACTTATTGTTTTTAATTATACACCAAGATAGGCCATTTAAAAATCCTACTCACTTATACACCTGGAGATTTACACATGCAATGCCCAAATTATATCGAGAGCGTATGAAGCCTGGGGAAATCTCAAGAGCTCTTCTGTAGGCCTCCACAGCCTCCTCACTGCGATTACCATTAGCAAGTGTAGCTCCGTATTTATTCCAAAGCAATGCGTCCTATGGAGATGAGACAGAATGAGAAATGATGATATGATGGGACCTCAGTAAAGCAAGCCCTTTAATTGGTTTTCAACGCTCATGGAAATGCAGATGCTCTGTACACCATTTTCAATAGATCTCCATTATGTCATTATCACAAAATAACGTTTTGAGAAAGAGAAGAGCAAAGTGGTGGAAATTGCTTCAAAATGGGTACAAAAGGCTTGATAGCCCAGAGTGATAAACAGATCTACTGTAGCAAGTGTTGAAACATCCTGACGAAGAATTTCGTTAAGCCTATAAAATATACATTTTATTTTATACAAAAATAAAAGTATGTGCTACTCGTCACCCGATCCCATCATTCAACACTGCCCGTTCATACTCGTGCATACACTACACACATCGCTCACAACACGGTGGCTGGGGAATAACAACAATATCGTGTTGCGAGAACATCGCTCAGTCATGATGGCAGAGTAATAATGGTCGCTACACTACTTACAATCAGACATCTCACAGGTAAGTGCTGGAAAAATCTTACCTGAGGCCTCACTTGTAAAGCCAAAGCAAAACAGTCCACGGCCTTGTCATATTCGCCACTTAGGTTGAACAGAATACCCAGTCCACACTGCAAGATCAGAAAATGAGAATAGAACATTACAACACAATCCTTTGTTAAAGAATAAAATACTTCAATCAATAAAACTAACAATGTACCAGTATTCACTTTTCAGCTCACAATTCCTGTACTGGGTCTGTCTTGGAATGGAGATGCCATAGGCCCACATCATCATCATCATCATCATTGCCCCTCACCCATATCAGGGTATAGGCCACACACAAGGGATTTCCATTTCCTTCTGTCCTGGGATAACTTTGCCAGTTCTGACTATGTTTGTCCTGTTCCTTCCTTGCCTCTCTCAACGCATCTTCTCCACGTTTCCCTTGGCCTTCCCTGTTTTGGGGTTCCTTGGGGATAAGCACACATAACATCTCAAAAAAGCCTGTTAAAAACTCAGCAACATTGTCAGCCTGTGTCAGCTTCTCATCCACAGGCCATTCACCTCAATCACAACATCTGTCAGTTTACATACACTCTCTCTTTCTCTCCTATTTACTACTCCAGTATCGCTGCCAAAGACTGAAAACACTAAAGTAAGAGATACAGACAAAAAAGGAACCCCTCCCAAATAAAAGAAAAATATGAAATTCCACAAACCTGTACATCAGCATCAATTTGGGACTCTGCTGAAAGTCTAGCAGCTGATAAATACAATTCTCTTATTTCTTCATGCTCAGAACTGCAATAAAAATGGCAGACATTAATAAATATTAAGCTTTAACACTCCAGAAATCATTTTTTTTTTAAATACGTCTTTCATCGATTTTGATTAATTTCCCAAATTCATTTATATGATCACAAAACCAGACTCAACAACTATTTTACAACAGAAACTTCTTCTTCTTTGTTCCCCCATTACTAACTCACTTCGAATCTTGATTACAAGTGTTTTTCAACTCACAAGTAAGTAAATTTCTTCAAGACCATGAGGCCCATAGAGCCGGGGCTTATCTCGGCTTCAGTAGCGTGAAGCGGAATAGATGGTTTTTACTTCATCTCCTAGGCAGGACGCTAGTCTGTCGTAGGTTTACTTCCCCAGCAGAATATGCTAGTACCCAATTCACACCTGGGTGGGGAGAGGAAAAATGGTGTAAAGTGTCTTTCTCAAGGACACAACACGGTCACCT
>JBDFRD010088502.1:0-13648 GCA_039654405.1 Bullina lineata
CATCATCATCATCATCATCATCATCATCATCATCATCAACCCCATACCCCAGTTGACTGTTGAGTCGCCACAGATGATCCAGCACTTAGCTTTCTTCATCTCACTTGTTCTCCTCTTCCTCTCAAGACATCAATCATTTTCAGGTTTTCAGGCCCTCGGTTTAGAAAAGAAAATGTCTTTGTATAGCTACAAGCTGCTTCCTCAATTAAAAAAAAAAAAGATCTTTTTTTTCCGATCCAGGTCCTCTAGTCTGATATCACCGACTGAGTTAAGCGATCTTAGGTTGCTAAGTTTATTGTACGTTGATACTCCACAACTCTTTGGTCATCCAATATCGTCATTTGGACAGTGGACATGACAATCTCTGCTGTTGTTACAATGCATCTAAAAAGTGGATAAAGGCTGCAGGGAAGCTGAAAAATACACATTCATTCATTCATTCATTCGTGGAAGTCCGTCGTATTCGATGATGACGTCAATGACGCCTCATGTGTGAGCGCAGGCCAAAATTTGACGTGCAGGTGCGTCCGCACTTTGTGCATGCGACCACAGTCAGTGGGTCGGGTCTCCTCTCCTTGCGGGCTTGTCGCTTCCGGTCCAGATCCCGAAAAATACAAAATACATAACACAAATAATAAAAGGAGCTTGGGCCAATCTAAAAAAAAATAGAAAGACAAACCAACGCTCTGGTTGGTTTGTCTTTGTATTCTACAGCTCCTTTTATTTGTATTTACAGCTCTGCTACATGTATTACAGTTCGGATCCCCGTCAGACGAACTCGAACGGTTTGGGAAGAATGTCACGACCAGTAAAACATATTATGCAGGCCTACGCGCGCGTAAAATTTGTAAATGAAGGAATGAATATTACACGTGTTGTTTTTTTGTCATTCTTTTTTAATCGTCATGTCGTGTGAAAGCCTACTCGGCAGTAAAGTGTGCCAGTTTGTGTCCACAATACATGTATCAAGATTATTTTTGTTTTGTTTTTGTTTTCAAACCGAAATCCGAAGCTAAGCTCCGTCTTACTTTTTGATTTTTATTTGTCAGTTTCTCGTCGTTTTATTGAGTTGCAGGTCTGATGACTTATTGAGTCCTCTTGGCTCCTTGACCTCTCCACCAGAACCGGTTTTGAGATTATCCTTTCAGTTGGGCCCATGTCATTCCGGTAGCCCTGCCCTCGCTCTCCGTGGATCTGTGCCATGTCTGTTTTGCCTCCCTCTTTTTCTTTTCCCTTGCAGATTCCACTGTAGTGCCTGCCTGGAGATGTCAGCTGGTCTGCGCAGGGTGTGGCCAATCCACCCTCTTTGCGCCGTCCAATGTCTTGGCTGATGTGAGCTTGGTTGGTTGTTTCCCATAACTTTGGGTTGGAGATTGTCTCAGGCCATCGAATGTTGAGGATGTGGCACAGGCATTTGTTGACAAATACTTGCATTTTGTTAGTATTTGAGTATGTCACCCTCCAGGTCTGTGCTCCATATAGGAGAAATGATTTTACAATGGTGGTGAAAACCCTCAGGTTGTTCTTGAGGGAGAGTGTTCCATATTGGGCGTAGGGTGTTGAATGCATGCCTGGCCTTGTTGATGCGGCTCTTGATGTCGTCCTCTGCTGCTCCATCATTGCTGATTACACTACTCAAATACATATATGAATGATTTTGTTTCTTTATCCTCATCTTGTAGTTGTAATGGGTCTTCTTAATTGTTGATTCTTATTGTCAGGCCAAATTATGACCGTTTGGGGCCCATAGGTAAATGGATGTAGCCTATGTGAGTGTTTGTGGAAAGGCGGGCGTTACATAGAGGCACCCTCTAATTTGTCTCCATCTGTCTGCACAGAAGAACAACCGTTTAAAAAAAAACCTAGATTTTTAAAAATCATTTTTAAGTTTCCTTAAAACTGAGATAAGATTATGGTTTTCCTTGTAAGCATGAGAAATAGAACGCAGAAAAGAAAGATGAGAAGCTGCAAACTATAGTGTAGATCTAGATACATTGTTATGGGATCTACATGTACCGGAACATGACACGGTGCTTCAAGTTCAAGCTACATACATAATGTATCACGCCTCGCACACGAGGTCTTGTATGGCCTATAGGCCTAAGATCGCATTCCGGTCTGTCATATTGTGTACGAAAGCACTGGTGGTTTGGGCCTTTGTCTGACGGGAAACTTTTTACTTTTGGCGGGTTGATTAATTGTTGGCTATCCACAGACTTCTATTTATGTTATCTGTGTGGCTATCTAAATTATAATTATTTAGGCGGTTGAAATGGGTAGTCTGGAAAGGGATTTATGACTGCAATATGTGAAAAAAAAAACTCTGAGGACCTACTCACGCACGCGCAGGCACATACACAAGCACACGTGCACATGAAGAAAAAACAGACCGAAGCAGATATTCAACGAAACAGAGTCAAGCTACTTGCGTACGTGTAAAGGCCAAGCAAAAACAACACGTCCTCTATGCTGTCATATTGGAAACAACAAATAAAATGAAGGGAAACTTAAGCAAGAATACTTCGCTTAGGTAGGCTCTAAATTGATCTACGTATCACGAGCAAAGGCATGATTCCATTTGAGTTTAGCCAGCCTCATGGCTAAATTATTGTTTCCTTCCTCGCCTTCTTTTTTTGACTATTTTGGCGATCTTTTTGAAGTAATACCTGGCAGACCTTACTCCCTCGTCTACTGAAAAGAAAAACAGGAGCTTCGGCGAAATTTCTCGAAATCGAAACCCATTCTCCCTCATTGTACTGTAATCAAGAAAATTACGAAAATGGCGAAATTGGAGGAAGTAAGTGTTTCAATTTAAAGATTAAACAATTCTAACTGACTGGCACATGACTAACAACATGAACATCAAGCCCAACAACAATATAGATTCTAGATCTAATATTCTTGACAAGATCGAGGCGGCGAGGTTCACTGGTTCAGCAGCAGAATAGTAGAGTGAGAGTCATTGTCACCACCACAATCATTCACATGGGATCAATAGGTTCTAGATCTATCGATCTGTAAGTAAAGTTCCTTCAAGGCCCATAGAGCCGGAGCTTATCCCGGTTTCAGTAGCGTGAAGCGGGACAGATGAGTTTTACATCATCTCCTAGACAGGACACTAGTCTGTCGAAGGCTTACTTCCCCGTCAGAATATGCCATGCCGGTACCCAATTCCCACCTGGCAGGGGTGGGGAGAGGAAAAATGGTGTAAAGCATCTTTCTCAAGGACACATTACTGTCACCTTCCAGATTCGAACCCTGGACCCTTGGATTAGGAGTCCAACGCTGTAACCATCCGGCCACCGCGCCACCTTCGATCTGTACTTTTAATATTGATCTAGAATCTAGATCTATCTAGATTCTATAGGCTATCTATGGTGCGGGTAGTCTTATGTTACATTTTGTGCCCAAATTGTTGGATTCTAGATTTTCTAGATCTAGACTAAGACTAGAAGATCTAGATCTAGTTTTAGAGTCCAAATTCTGTCTTTGTAATCTTTAGGCTATAATTTTTACTAAATGTAATTTAGATTCTAGCCCTAGATTCTACTAGATTTTTTTCTAGATAAATGTAGAGTCTACTTTAGGATTCTTTAGTCAGGACCAAAGCCTAGAAGTAAGTTAAAAAGTAAGAAAATGCAGCTTAATAAAAGTTGTTTGAGCATGAAGTGGGCGAAAATACAAAAAAATATATTGTCTTTCAAAAGATTCGTCCCAATTCCGAATACCGTTTGAACCTAACATGCATTTTGGACTGTTTTCTTCCTCAAATCTCTATCCTGGGCAGTGAAGAGCTATTAGCTATTGGAATTAAATGTGCAATAAATTTTTGCCTACTTCCGTAGTTACCTGTGTTTGTTGTTGGTTATTAATATATTAGAGTCATGTTTATTGATTTTAGAAGCCGACTGTTCGTGCGCGATTTCAAGCATGTGGCGCGCAAACAAAATTGCCTGTGGGAATCTTTGAACACGAGTATCATCAGTCTATTTGCTATAATATCTCTATCACTTGGTTTTATGGTTTGCTCATTCCTTCTATTTCTGATAGAAAACAATGTGTACAAATGAATAAACTTGCTATCTTTGATTGAATTTTTGGCATGGTCATTGCAGAGGGCTTTGTATAGGGGAGGGGGTGGGCGGGGGCTCTCATAGTTTTAAATAGCCTGGAGTAAATGCTGGTTGGCTCTGATCTCTATCGGCGATATCAGACCTGCAAGCATCCGGGACTGGGAAATCGACGTTAAACAACTCAAAGAAGTCAGTGATTGGTTCTTTGGATGCAAACCAAGCGAGCAGCCATGGGACCACGGACCTGTTTCACTGTCGGTAAAAATCAAGGACTGGTTTTCGCTGGCCACGATGCTATGGTTTTACATCACACTGTATGGACACTTGTGATTAGTACCTAACCGCCCGCAGCTAAGCGCAATTGCATAATTTTAGGGCTCCGGCGGTCTTTCTCCATGATTTTCTTCCACAGTCGGTAAAATGAAAGACTTTTCATCGTTTGGCACTTGTTTCAAAGGAGTCTGGGGCTGGTAAATTCCATTTTGCACAGGTGATCTGCTCAGTTGGGAGAGCATTTTTTGCTTTCTGTTTCCGCGTTAGACAGGTTTCCATTTTATACAGGTCAGCTAAGATTCCGTCTTGGCAGGTTTGTCTTAGACAAGTTTCGGTCTAGGCAGGTTGGACTTGTAAAACTAAAATGTTAACTTGGCTTTGTGGTTCGTAGAGATTCTGGACTGTCCAGGTATTAAAACTGCTGCCATTTCACACTGACGACAAGGCAGAAAAGTGACATTACTAAGTTTACATAACAAGCTCAATCTAAATGCGCGGGATGATGGAAAAATTGATGATGTTACCGGCAAGCTGTTGGGCTGCGGCTATGAGATCTACTCGCTATAAATATAAATTAAGAAAATGGATTCCACTAAAAACGGCTAACTTTAACTTGGCAATCATGCAAGTAAACATACTTAAAAATTCTGAAATGTAATAGAAAAAAACAGACCTGAAAACCTTGTTACTTGGCAACATAATAATATCACTTCAATTTATAGGCAATAGGTTAGATTTTAGAGTTTGCTAGGATTGACGAAAAGGAAAAAAACTGGCTACCAACATTGAGATAAAATTCACAGAACTTTTCAGTTCTCTGAATTTTATCTCATTGTGTGCATTGTGAACAGACGGAAGTTTCTGGTGAATACTATGCTTGAAAACTTTTGCGCGAAAGTATTTAAAACGTTATTGATAGTTTTCTGCTCCATTTCATATTCATTTTATTGACTTTAGCCGCATTAGGTACTGACCGAAGTGACCCAGAGTACCTATATGAGGATGTTGAATCTCGATTTAGGTTCCATAAAAAGTTTGGTTATATGCTGTTCTTTCAAGTATGAATTAAATGATAAATACTCTAAATTTAAAGATTCAGCACAAAGAAACTGAGTTAAAATGGTTCATTCAGACTGTTATCTGTTGTTCTGATGATAACAAGTAGGGGATATGCAGTGTTGATGGTCCCATCATTTGTGAACATTGGCGCTGTGTCAAAGAACATGCAGGAGAAAGATGGGTAGGGTAGGATGGGAAGAGAGATGGTTCCATTAAAAAAAATAATTTCTACGCACTGACCATTCACATGGGATAGAGATAGGGGGAGGAAAAGGGGCGGAGAAATGTTGGATTGAGAACTTCGTTGAGGCCAGATCAGAGAAAAGAAGGGAAATTGATTTTTTTACCTTCGGTAATAGGTGGCGCATTGGCCAAATGGTTAGAGCATTGGACTCCTATCCAAGTGTCCATGGTTGGAATCTGGGAGATGACTGTCGTGTCCTTGGGAAAGACACTTTACAACATTTTTCCTTTCCCCTCTCAGGTGCAATTGGGTACCGGCAGTTTCTCCTGGGGAACTTAACCTACGACTGACTTGGGTCCTGTCTAGGACATGATTAATTCATCTGTTCCGCTACCGAAACCAGGATAAGCAACAGCTCAATGGGGCCCATGGCCTTAATGAAGAAACTTTACTTATTTAATGTAGGGGAGGAGTTCCACTTTTGAAGTAAAATGATTAAAACAGTGTGTATCATTTATTTTAATTTTTTTTTTTCAGTTACGGAAGGACTTGGTGGAAGTGGAACAGTTGTCTCGATCGGCTAAACGTCTACGGTCTCAAGAACTACTCAAAACAGAAATGGAAAATTTGAAGCAAGAAATAGCAACCTTGGAAGCAAAGACTGGCACATCCAACATTGCAGCAGGGCACTATATGGAGATTGTGACTAACTACGGTACGGAGAGAAAGGAAAGAAAACGGTTCAAATAATAAACAAAGTAGATTTTATAATGTCCCCTGTCAGTTTTTGTAATGTTAATGTTATTTATGATTAAATTTCTCTTTATGAAAGAGACAAACTACATGTTCTGATATCATAAAAATACACATTTTTAAAAAGTTATTGATCAAATTTTTCTTGAAAGTAACCTTTTTTTGTCTCTCTTCATTAGAAAACTAATACATGATATAGATCTATAGAGAGCTTTGTTTCAAATTGTTTATAAAGTTTAACTCGGATGCTTTGCATGACTTATAAAGAAACATATTATGGTTGAAGTTCATTTTATCTATAGTACATGTGATAAAAGCAACAACCCAAAGCAAAATATTTGACTAGTTTTTAAAATTTAATTTGATCATAAGTAATGAAATTGAGTTATAATATTACTTTTATTAACTAGTACTGGCATATATATATCAATGTTTTTTTCCTTTATCTTGTACTGAAATATTCCGTTTTGTGCTTCATTAGCCTTGAGCTGTTCATTTCATTTACCAAATATTGCTCTTATCTTCCAGCCTGGGACCAGTCGGACAAGTTTATGAAGCTTTACTTGTCGTTATCAGACCTTGCTGGCATCGAGGATTCTGCCATCGCATCTTCTTTTACAGACAGGTAACAGCCGTATTTGCTGTTTTTTTGTTTTTCAGTCTGCTTTGTTGTCAGTTTTTTTTTCCAAAATTGGGTCCATATTGTATCCACTTTGTGTAAAAATAATTAAAAACACGTTACACATGAATATAGGCCTACTGAAAATCAGTAAAAACACTTCGTCTTTACTTTTTTTCATGTAAACAAGCAATTAATCCTAAAGTTTTCTGTGGATCGGGACCTTGTTTGGCTTTCATCTGTTCAGACATTTATTGCTCTAGCCGATAAAAAAAGGGATATGTAACTCATTAATTTTTCATTTAGGCACAATTCTAATTTTTTTTTTACGGAACTGAATGTTTGCTTTAATTTGTAGATCTAGTCTTAACCTGACTCGTTCCTGTATGCTGAGCACACTATGTAGGTAACAGGGGACACAGCTAAACGATGGAAATATTGCTGCTCAGAGGGAGCCCTGATTGCAAGTGTTTTTCAACCTACTGTACTGTACTGTTTCATATGTAGCTATCTGTAATATTTTCATGGAATCCCCAACCTTTCAGGTATCTATATTCCTATTTAGGGTGTACTCTGTATTGCGAATACAATTAGATATTAGCCCAAGGCTGTAACGATTTGGCAACTGTACCACATTTGTAGCACATCACACTTATAAAAAAAAACTCATAGAGTATTTTGATTTCATTTTCCTGTTATTCTCAGGTCAGTAACTGTGAAAGTTACATTTACAAAAAAGACATCACAGCTCTACATAGCTCGACTGTGTGAAGACATTATTCCAGCAGAATCCTATTGCAAGGTAGTTATGAGCATTTTATTTTCAGGAATATTAATGAGGCTGTGCCAAAGCCTTGTTTGTCATCTGTTAGGAGTGATAATTCGTAATTCCAAATTTTTCAGCATTTCAAACATGAGTATTGATGATAAGTTGAAAAGGACAGAAAAGACCTGTGTCAACAAAATTTAACCAAGGCATTACTGTGTCTAATCACTGACCAAAAATTTTTCGTTCATAACTATGATTACTCAGACTTTATATAATTTGGTATGTATGAGACATTCTGAAGTCACTTATTATGCCTGCAAATGATGCATGGCTATACTATTCATATAATCTATTGCTTCTAATCGCATTAGCAAGAATTCTTAAGCGCTTCAGAAGTACATGTATTCATCTTTAAGTTCGAGTTATTTGACAACAAAAGCAACGTTTAGGGGTCAACATCTGACAAAGCCTCAAGTAAAAAAAAATGCTTTTTTTTTTTTGGATTATAAGGAAAGTTAAAAGAATAAAATTCTTGTCTCTCTGATCCATATTGTTCAGGACTTTTAAATTTTTGTCTAAAAGACTGCTAAAACATTCTTATGATTGTGTTACATTCAGTTTACATATTTTGCTTTGCATCGCCCTGTCCTGACAGAAAAAATCTGACTATGTGCTGGTCATGTTGAAGAAAGTGGAGGCTGGTAAGACATGGCCGTGGGTGACAGAGAGAGAGAAGAAAGCTAAAGAAACAAAGTCACAAGACAAGTGAGTTGTTCCTTGATCAAGATCTTTTTTTTTCTAAGACTGTGAAATGATAAAAGTATTTTTTTTACTTTTGCGCTCTCTCTTTCTTATTCTGTCTCATCCTGTTTCTTTTTTTCTCACAGTCACATCTCTCTTATTCGCTCCTTATTTCTCTCTCTCTCTCTCTCTCTCTATCTCTCTCTCTCTCTCTCTCTCTCTCTCTCTCTCTCTCTCTATCTCTCCCCCCCTCTCCCCCCCCCCCCCCCTCCCCGCATCCCAAATTCACCCGACTACTCTTTATTACTTCCTTACTCCTAAAATCACTGCCCATCCCACACATCCATTCAAACCCCGTGTTTCCATCGCAGGAACAAGATGGACAACTCGGATCCCAATGCTGGCATCATGAACATGATGAAGAACATGTACGACGAGGGAGACGATGAGATGAAGAGAACAATATCCAAGGCGTTCTACGAGTCCCAGATGAAGCAAACGTCTGGCGCAGATCCCATGGCAGGATTGTGAGACAAAGAAAGCTTCTAATGTGGAGTCTTTGCTTGCTTGTTGGTTTAATTATTAATGATGTGGGCCAGCGGTGTCCAGGGTTGTTGAGGGGGCGTTGGTGTCTAGGGGAGGTAACTGGAAGAGAAGTGTAAATTTCATTATATCGGGTTCATTCTTTCCCTTGGATGGCTTCATTTAAAAATATCAGTGTTCCCTTGTGTAGTCGTCAGTGCTGTTCTTCCTGTTTCAGTCTCCTCCTATCCATTTTTCTGTCTGTCTGTCTCTTCTTCAATCTCTCTCCCTCGTGAATGACAGGCTTTTTTTTTTTTTTTCGAATACTGACTGTAAAATAAATTACATGTGAAATTGAAATCTGAGATGTTTTTTTCAGTATGTTTAAACAGTGCCCCTACTTATACAAGACAGGATATGAGCATTTGGCCCTAGGTTAGTCCTTTGGTCAAAGTATCATGAAGTGGAACATTATTATTTTAACTTTTAGTCAGAATGCGAGTTTACTTCTCCATCAGAAGAGACTGGTACCTGATTTGCAACTGAATAGAGGGAAGAAAAAGTAAAATGATTTGAAGTGTCTTTCCCTAGAACATCACATGGTGATCTCCAGAATTTGAACCCACGACCAATGAGGCCCATAGAGCCGGAGCTTGTCCCGGTTTTGGTAGCGTGAAGCGGAACAGATTATTTTTACTTCATGTGCTACTAGTGCTAGACAGGACACTTGTCTGTCGTATAAGAAAAATTGTACACTTACTTAAATGCTGTAGAGAATTGGAGAAGAAGATTGTGATGTGTATCATTTTGCAAGAATAGATGAATGATTGTGATTCTCCTCTTGCTTTTTTTTTATTCTTTATTTGTTTCTTCCCTCCTCCCCTTATTCCTCCATCCATATTCTTGTTTGTATGTTCACTGTTCCCTTGTCTATTTTTGTCTCTCTCTTTCTTTATTTTCCCTTCCCTTCCCAATTTTAAGATAAGGTCTATGAATAATAATATAATTATATATATGTAATGTACTAAAAATAGAACAAAATGGACGTTAACATTTATTAGTTGCCTAGTTATTAGTAAGAAAGATAACTCAGTGCCCACATTTAACCTTTTCACTGCCAGCTAACTGTGCCTGAATCTAGCCAAAAAATTGTGTTTTTAATGAAATATATGTAGTGACAGGAACTTGTTTTTAAAAAAAAAAACTACACTTCAGGACAGATTCCTCAAACTCAATGGGACAAGCAACAAAGTTTGAAGAATCCGTAGTTCGAGGAATAATGAGGACAAATGATAATAAAGGGAGAAATGGGACATTGACATTTGTTTGTGCAATACGTCTGTTTGAGGAATCTGTGTTGGAGTGTATTTCACAGTTCTTGTTCTTCATTTTTGTGTGGAAAAGAAGTGGGGGTTGTGTTCAATAATAGGTAGTGATTATAAAGGCTACTGGGCTACTGGTAGCCTATATTGTAAACACCCCCTCCCCGCCTACTTTACCTTGTATAGGCTACCATTTTTCTGAGCCTGCGCAAAAAATAACAGAAACAAAGACAAATTTAGGGTCAGGGTTAGGGACCAGTAGCCTCCATACATTGTATTGTAAACCCCCCACCCCCACCCCCCTTTTTTTTTTCCTTATATGGGCTACCAGAAGCCTATATAAGGTCTTCCTAAATAACATTAAAGACTGAAACTACCACAAATATTGCTTTTCATCGATCAGCGAATTTGGCAGAGAAAGGGTTAAATGTAGTTAAAAGTTCACTTCGTCCTTGGCTAGCTGGCTAGACTCCATTCATCAACATTGCTTCGAAACATGACCAATCATTAGTGTGAAAGTTTTTCACTGCTGCTGAAAGTGAAGATTTTCCATCGTTGAATGAAAGGTGTGTCAAACTTGGAAACGTGTCCACAAGAATGACTTGTTCCTTACACTTTGTTCTGAGGTTGTTTTATGATGCTGATGCTCCGTGATGCAATGGTGAAATAAACATTTTGTTAAAAAGAAAGAAAGCAAAAAAGTCAATAAGTGGAAAATCTTGTTACGTGTAGAAATTTGTTTTACTTTAATCTGGTTTGCGTCTGTGTTGTTAGACATCATGTTGTGTTTGTTTTTGTATAAATGTGTGCACATGTCAATTTATTTGCGTTATAATTACCGGGTATTGGCCTACAATACACACACACGCAAGCACGCACGCACGCATGCACGCACACACATACACACACACAAAACAAAACATTACAGAAGCCAAACAGCAAATTAAATACGCCATACTGCCAGGTGATTGAAAATGATCAACATAATAGTAATAATACATTATACACATGCATTATCGATATACTGTATGTACAGGTATATTACTGTATGTTCCCACGGAAGTTACACTAATAAACGATACATGAAATGAAAGGACTGAACCAAGGTTCGCATAGGTCCTTAAAGTCCTTAATTTTGGAAGAAAAAAAAAATAGAACTTTAAAGGTCCTTCCTTAATGTTCAAAAAATAGGAGAAAGCTGAAAGGTCCTTAACATTTACACCACACTATTTTTAGCCACTGGTTTTGAGCTTTGAATCAACATACATGTACATTGTATTTTTATCAGTTTCATTTGTGTGTACGCACATTTGTTTTCCATAACTTGAACAAAACTCCCGATTGTTTTACATTGGAGATGTTTAATTGGACTTTCTCTTGTCAGGCGAGTAATGTCTTTCCAATCACATACTCATTCGATTTAACACATACGTGAAATCCGTCCTACTTTATGGGCCATAAACATGGAGCATGACCAAGACTAAAACAACTAGACGTTCATAAACATGCCTGAAGCACATAACACATGCATTGTACGTTGTACCATACTTAAGATCAGATGGCCCCAGCCAATACCAAACGAAGAGCTGTGGAAACGCACAGAACAAATCCATGACAAATTAAGAGAAGAAAGTGGGGTTGGATTGGCCACACTTTAAGGAAGCCTCAAACAAATATCACTCGACAAAGCTTTGAGTGGAACCCACAGGGCCGGGAAAGTGGGACAACCTAAATAGACATGCTGAAAAAGTATTGAGACAGTAATCAACATTCCTGGCATGTCATGGACAAAGCTGAAGAGAGATGCCCAAACCGAGTCCGATGGAAAAGTCTTGCTTTGGCCCATGTTCCTTCGGGACGCAGAGGCATCAGTCAGGTAAGTAAGTCATACTCACTCCAGCGTAGCCGGGGACACTAACTCAAAAGCAGTCACAGTGGTTTTCCCATCTCTTGGTTGTTCTCCAGATCTGCGAGCCATACAGCGACACACTCCACATTCATGTTAAGAATACCTGTTATAAATATTTTGTACAATGTATGATCTGATATTGATCATTGATATGGGTTCTAGATTTAAATGTATTGTAAAAATATACTTTTAAAAAAGTTATTGATCCCACGTTACCCGAAGGTACCATTTTGTGTTTTGTTTTTCTTAAAAATTGACAGTTTTCGAAAAATAACGTAGAGCTTTGCTTCAAATTGTTTGATTTTATTACAGTTGAAGTCGTATATATATCGCAATGACATACATACGTACATGCCGTATGTACTTATAAGGAAAGCCTAAACATTGTATTACATGTAATATAATTACACATAGAAGATATGTCGCTGTTCGGCTCGTAGACCCGGAGAACAACCAAAACCACTGCTCACAAACTCCAGACATTCATCAAAGTCAAAGGATGCCTTAAGAACCCCCTGAACATCAAGTAGGCTGAAGTTGTCTCCAACCAAGGCTATGGCAAAGGGTGAATCAGACTCCTATTGAAACAGAGATAAAGAAAAGAAAGTGGGGATGGATAAGCCACACTCTACACGGAAGCCTACCTACAACATCACTAAACAAGCCCTGAAATGAAACCCTCAGGGTAAACGAAAAGTGGGAAGACCCAAGCTGACATAACGTAGAAAGAAGTAGGTATTGCAAGCGTACGCTTCAGCAAGGTAGAAAGCGCCGCCAATTTCCCTCAGACCCCGACGAGTGGCCTTGTTTAAGAAAGTCTAACTAAGCTTATATATTTTTTTTCTTGAAATAAAAAGAAGCACCAACACTGAGCTGAAGATGGCCAGGATGACATGGTAAAAGTAAGTAAGTAAAGTTCCTTCAAGGCCATTGAGGCCCATAGAGCCGGAGCTTATCCCGGTTTCGGTAGCGTGGAGCGGAACAGATGATTTTTACATCATCTCCTAGACAGGACGCTAGTCTGTCGTAGGTTTACTTCCACAGCAGAATACGCCAGTATCCAATTCGCACCTAAGTGGGGAGAGGAAAAATAGTGTAAAGTGTCTTTCACAAGGAAACAACACCTCACCTGCCGGATTCGAACCCTAGACCCTTGGATTAGGAGTCCAACGTTCTAACCATTCGACCACCGTGCCGGCTTAATGAAATATATATAGGGCATTTTTTAGTTACCTCAGTGACCTTTCAAGGGCAATAACTCTTTAAGGTGACAAAAGTTTGTATCATAAAAAATTCTGGTTTCAAAGTAATAATCGGGTCCACTTCAAGGTAAAAATAAATGTCTACCCCCCCCCCCCCTAAGAACACAAGAATGGGGGGAAGGAGGTTTTTCGTGACTTTTTTTAAAGTGATGGGGGTGTTGG